>KL263799.1:647-28466 GCA_000699545.1 Podiceps cristatus
GGTGGGAGTCTGTTATAGACCACCCAACCAGGATGAAGAGGCAGATGAAGTATTCTACAAGCAGCTGGGAAAAGACTCACAATCTCTAGCCCTTGCTCTCATGGGAGACTTCAACTTACCAGGTATCTGCTGGAAACAGCCTAGGAGGTTCCTGGATTGTGTGCAAGACAACTTCCAGACATGGTTAGTGAGCCAACTAAGGAAGGCACCCTGCTGGGCCTGTTGTTTGTGAACAGAGAAGAACTTGTGGGTGATGTGACAGTTGGAGGCCATCTTGGGCATAGCGATCGTGAAATAGAGTTTTTGATTCTCAGAGAAGTAAGGGGGCTCAGCTACCTTGGACTTCCAGAGGGCAGACTTTGGCCTGTTTAGGAGTCTGGTTGAGAGAGTCCCTTGGGAGGCAGTCCTGAAGGGCAAAGGAGTCAGGAAGGCTGGACATTCTTCAAGAAGGAACTCTTAAAGCCCCAGGAGCAGGCTGTTCCTGTGTGCTGAAAGATGAGCCGGTGGGGAAGACAACCAGCCTGGCTGTTCAGAGAGCTTTGGCTGGAACTTGGGGGGGTGGACACACGGACGGATGGGACAGGATGGGACACACACATGTTTATGGCCTTTGGAAGAAGGAGCAGGCAACTCTGGAGGACTACAAGGATGTGAGGTTATACAGGAAGGAAATTAGAAGGGCCAAAGCCCAGCTAGAACTTAATCTGGCTACTGTCATAAAAGACAATAAAAAATGTTTCTATAAATACATTAGCAACAAAAGGAGGGTGAAGGAGAATCTCCCCCCCCTTTCTTGGATGCGGGGGGAAATATCATGACAAAGGATGAGGAAAAGGATGAGGTACTTAATTCCTTTTTTGCCTCAGTTTTTAATAGTAAGGCCAGTTGTTCTCCAGGTACCCAGCCCCTTGAGCTGGGAGACAGGGACGAGCAGAATGAAGCCCCCATAATTCAAGGGGAAATGGTCAGTGACCTACTATGCCACTTAGACACCCAGAAGTCTATAGGGCCAGATGAGATCTACCCAAGGGTACTGAGGGAGCTGATGAAGTGCTTACCAAGCCACTTTCCATCATTTTATCATCAGTCCTAGCTAACCAGGGAGGTCCCAGTTTACGGGAGGTTAGCAGATGTGATGCCCATCTACAAGAAGGGCTGGAAGTAGGATCTGGGGAACAACAGGCTTGTCAGTCTGACCTTGGTGCTAGGGAAGGTTATGGAGCAGATCATCTTGAGTGCCAACACATGGCACGTAGGGGACAACCAGGTGATTAGGCCTAATCAGCATGGGTTTATGAAAGGTAGGTCCTACTTGACTAAGCTGGTCTCCTCCTGTGATAAGGTGACACGTAGTGGATGAGGGAACGGCTGTGGATGTTGTTTACTTGGACTTCAGTAAAGCTTTTGACACTTGTTTCCCACAGCATTCTCCTGGAGAAACTGGCTGCACATGTCTTGGACAGGTGTATGCTTTGCTGGGTGGAAAAATGGCTGGACGGCCAGGCCCAAAGAGTGATGGTGAATGGAGTTAAATCCAGTTGGCAGCTGGTCACAAGTGGTGTTCCCCAGGGCTCAGTACTGGGGCTGGTTCTGTTTGATATCTTTATCAACGATCTGGATGAGGAGATTGAATGCACCCTCAGTAAGTTTGCAGATGACACCAAGATGTGTGAGAGTGTTAATCTGCTTGAGGGTGGGAAGGCTCTACAGAGGGACCTGAACAGGCTGGATCAATGGGCTGAGGGCGATTGTATGAGCTTCAACAAGGCTGAGTGCTGAGTCCTGCACTTGGGTCACAACAATCCCTGGCAATGTTACAGGCTTGGGGAGGAGGGGCTGGGAAGCTGCCAGGCAGAAAAGGACTTGGCGTTGTGGGTCAACAGCCGGCTGAACATGAGCCAGCAGTGTGCCCAGGTGGCCAAGAAGGCCAACGGCATCCTGGCTTGGATCAGGAATAGTGTGGCCAACCAGGAGTAGGGAAGGGTTTGTCCCACTGTACTCAGCACTTAGGAGGCTGCATCTTGAGTGCTGTGGGCCCCTCACTACAAGAAGGACGTTGAGGTGCTGGAGAGGGTCCAGAGAAGGGCAACGGAGCTGGTGAAGGGTCTGGAGCCCAAGTCCTATGAGGAGTGGTTGAGGGAGCTGTTGTTTAGCCTGGAGAAGAGGAGTCTGAGGGGAGACCTTACCGCTCTCTACAACTGCCTGAAGGGAGGTTGTAGCGAGGTGAGTGCTGGTCTCTTCTCCCAAGTAACTAGCAATAGGATGAAACATCCCCAAGTTGTGCCAGGGGAGGTTTAGATTGGATTGTAGGAAATTTTTTTTCACTGAAAGAGTGGTCAGTCATTGGTACAGGCTGCCCAGGGAGGTGGTCGAGTCACCATTCGTGTAGGTATTTAAAAGATGGGTAGATGAGGTGCTCAGGGACATGGTTTAGTGATGGACTTGGCAGTGCTGGGTTAATGGTTGGTCTTGATGATCTTAAAGGTTCTCTGCAACCTAAATGATTCTATGACTAGAAAAGGGTAAATGTTGCACCAGTCTTCAAAAAAAGCAAAAAGGAGGATCTGGGGAAATGGCAGGTGGTCAGCCTTACCTGATTCCTGGGAAGATTGTGGAGCAAATAGTCCAAAAAAATATGTTACTGTGTGCATGAAAAGTGGGAACAGCTGGAATTTATTCCTAGAGGTTTTCAGATCCTGACTGGAAATGGCCCTGAGTAACCTGCTCTAATTTGACCTGCTTTGAGCAGGGGGTTGGGCTGAGGACTTCCCATACTGTAAATAGTGTTTTATACTGGTGTCTGCATAGTGGGAAATTTTTATGACATGCTAAAAGCAAAGTTATTTGCAGAGAAGTGAAAGGCACCATGTCTGCAAACGCATGGGTAGCTTTGTGTGCAGCTAGGCATAATTTCGGTGGGGCTTTTGCATTAATAAGCATGTGAATCGATTGCTGGAACTGCAGTGTGATGCTGAAATGTTAACAGACAAGGGTTCCTACTGTACTAACTTGCATGTGCTGACCTCCTTTTTAGTGTTTTTGTCCAAAGGCTCTCTGTATAATCCTGTGTTTTGAAGGAACTGCTTAATACTGTATGTGGCATCCAGCTCATAACCTAGCATCCCCATATCTGAGGGGTGAAATGTTGATGCTGCTTGAAGTGATAAGTGTCTTGGCTGAATATGTTTGAAAAGAAAACCACAATTAACTTCAACTGTAATTAGTTTCTCTTTCCAACCTCCCAGCGTGATAAAGTGTCCTTTCAGTTGATCCTGTAGTATCCTACTAGTATAGAATAACCACATTCGTAATTAGTTATTTTTCTGTTGTATTTTTGATGCCTTCTGGGGTGTGAAAAAAATAGAAAATGTTTGCTAGAAGACAACCCTTTCTGGAAGACTTTTGGCAGTCTTGTCTGTTTCGTTTCTCTTCACACAGATGAGTTCTATTACTTTGGATGATCTTGTTTTTATCGGGGATGGACTTGACAGCAGGATGCTATTAATTATGTTATTCTGAGAAAAAGACTGAGAAAACCAAGAATCAAACTCTTGATCTTTTGTGTCCCCCGTGCGGTACATAGCCACCCCACTTATTTGCTCTAGTGGTACCTCAGGAGCCGTGTTTATTAATGTCAGTGGAGATTCTAATGCAGTATTTCTCATAGGACATAGATAACGAGTCTGCCTTCCTCTCTACAGTTGATGTTTTCACAACAGTCCAATTTCTCACAGGCTAGATGATGCAGATTTATCCAGCCTTACAATAACATGACCTGAACTGTGGCACCCAAAATTTAGGAAAGAGAACGCACTGGCCACATCTCATTTGGATGTCAGGATAAGATCAGCACACCCCTCCCTCCTTGGTGCCCTGATTTCCATAAGAAGAAAACCTGGGTACATAGGTGTGAGGCATTCTAGCAAGTCTGCTGACCTGGAGGACAGCAAAATGAGGACCGGAGGCAGGCAGAACTTTGGAGCTCTATGCAAAGAAAGGAGCATGGATTGCTGCAACTAGAGCAAATACTGGGTCTTCAGAGAAGTTGTTACAGGTTTATTGGGAAATTCACTTGGAACTCTAACAGTTTGTCTTAATGCTGTTAAAAAGTTGATTATGTAGTATATGCTGCTTTTTCTGTGGAACAAAATACTATTTTATTGCATATTTTTCTTTATTAGTACATAGATTCAACAGAACTTGAACGATCTACAGAAGCGGAGAACTCAGTGAAATACCACCAGGCATGGCACAAACTGTGCAAAGCAGAGTAAGTGGCGTTGGGTATTCTGTATCCCAAATGCAGACTGTGGTATTTATTTCATGTGATAAAAAATGCTTCAGTAAATAATTTCTCAGTGCATCCAAACTTCTGTTACTTATGTGAAGGGATAGATATGCATGGTTGGTGACAAGCTGCAGACATAGCAAGTTATGGTATCAACCTATATTCTCAAACTCTGCTTTAATCTCTTTAGACAAGTTGCAGTTGTTTAGTGGTTGGTGGGGGTTTTTTTGCGTGTGTTGTGTGGTTTTTGTTTTTTTTTTTTTTTTTTATAACTAGGCTTTCTTTACAGTGGAGGCCAGTTCTCAAAGATTTTTCTTTGTCAACATGCATCATAGTGAAATGTAGTTAGATAAAAGCTTAGTAAATGCTGGTGCTGCTCTGCAAATGTCTTTGCTAAGAATCATTGCCAGGATTTCAATTTGTATTTGTAAAGGGATGCTGTTTGTTGTCAAAATGCATTTCATTTCTTCAGTGCTATTTAGTCACGTAAAGTTTTGGTGTTAAGATCCTAGAGCAGTGAATATATAGCTGAATATATGTCTTCCATTTGTATGGATGTGTTGGTTACTTTATATATGGTTGTCATTACAGTGGCATTCTGGTCCCAGGAGGGTTTGGAATTAGGGGAACAGAAGGCAAACTCCAAGCTATCTCCTGGGCAAGAACAAAGAAAAAACCTTTTCTTGGTAAGATGATTAAAGTCAGAAAATATTGTGTGTTGGAGGTATATAGCAGGCTAATTGATAGCAAGCTAACTAATTTTAAAAAAACCCAAACAAACAAAAAACCCACCAAACAGCAAACCAACAAACGTACACTAGGGAAGGATCCTGTCTTAGGGATGTACGTGTGCTGTTGTGTGTATTTGCCTTGTAAATAATGCCCAGGGTCATAGTCATGTACTACATCTGCTGTATAAGGAAGGAAGCAGAGGACTATCCCTAGTCCAAAGGTTTTATTTGCTATATTCATGTTTTATGGGGAGAGTCCTTTGCTTCTCACATTATTTGAATTAATCATCATTTTAGATGCTAATCAGTGTGCAGAAAATGTAGGTGTCTTTAGACACATTTGCTATATTAAATAATTTCTGTTGATTTACTAGTATATTGTAGTAAAGTCTAAAGATGCCATCTGGCCTATAAGCTAAGTGTTGTTTGTGTAAGTGCATCTGAAGCTACTCCACACTTCTTATGATTTTATGAGTGGCTGCTTTGACTAGTTGCCAAAGCAAAATCTGAATCTGGATATACGCAGGCTTTCAGCTTCTGTTTGTCTTTACAGTAATTATTGGTAAAATAGATAGGAGGAAAACAAAGATGTTGAAAGGGCTTAAAGCACATAATTGTGTCACATGCATTTACAGTGTGCCAAGTTTGAAGAGTGAGTTTTACATTGAGCAGCTATTTTTGTTTCATCTTTTTGGTATGTCTGTGTATATACACTGGGTACCAAGATTTCTAAGCAGTCAAGTTCAAGACAGAACAGCAAGTACTTTGTCAGTCCTGCTCTTTGTCCTGTTGAATTCTGGCGTTTTTGTTTTCTCATCTAGGAGTTTGCCTGGGAATGCAATTAGCAGTTGTGGAATTTGCAAGAAACTGTTTGAATTGGAAAGGTGAGCTCAGTATGCTAGTGTAAATGATTTGCTTAGAAGAAATTTTATTCTGTATGTGAAATGTGTGTCTATTTTTACAACTGTTATATAGATCCTATGATCATTAGGTACTTAGCTTTCACAACATAGTTAAACACCCTGTGCTACCTTTCTGTACAAAGGAATAGGAACTCTTATGCAGGTTGCATGAAACCTGCTTCTTGGTCTAATGAGTGTAGGGGAAAGTGTGCTTACATTTCACCTTTGTAGTCTCTTTCTGAAGTGTGCAGGTGGTGAGGAGTAAAAAGTGAGAAGTGGTTTTCTCACTTGTTTTTCTTAGTTGGAGTAGCCAAACCATAGCCATTGCAGTAGTAGCATGAAGAGATTTGGCTCACCAATGAATATCTACCACTAAGACCTGCGAGGAAAAGGTTTGGGGCAGTAGGAAAGGGAGTGTGAGCGACTGAGGTCATTTGCTTCAAAAGTGGTGCAGTAGGTGTTTCAACATATAAGATTGTAGCTTAGGGCTTGTCTGCATTTGAAATGGCACAGGAAAATGATGAGTTTGTAGTGCATGTAGAACAGTGGAAATGTACTGTGTTTGTTTTGAACTTCTGTTTCAGATGCAAATTCTACAGAATTTGACCCAGACACAAAAAACCCCGTTGTAAGTACTGATTTTTTTTTTTCTGCATATGTTTTGTGAACATACATCTTTTATTAAAAAGGGAGTTACCTCTGTGTAAACTAAGATCTATCCTTGTTTTTGCATGGTAGGAGATGAGGACATGCCTGCTGTCCCTATTCAGTACTGTTTAAAAACTGGAAAACTATTCAGTACTGTTTACTTTCTTTTAGTAGTCTCTTGCCTTCACCTGCTTGCTTCTGTGATTTGCCTGAGCTTTATTTTTGTAACTTTTCTAATAGTGTCCTTGGCTGTAGACTGATGCTGGAGGTAGACAATAATGTTTAGGTTGGCTTTACTAGAGAATAAAATATAAAGGGAAACTGGAAAGTGTAGTGCAAAACTATTATCAAAATATGAATTTATATAAAAAGATAAGGATGAGCTGAAAAACTGTTGAAAAATTCTTGCCTTTCCTTTATATAGATAACCACTACACCCCTCCTCTCCCCTGCATCTCACAATCCTCCTATAGAGAAAAACTCTGTATCATATGCCAATGGTAGAATTTTAGAGTGCAGTTTTTCCAGGTATCTCCTAGTTCAGGACAGTATGGTATCACATTGTTGTAATAGTAAAACTTAAAAGTGGTAAGTAAGAGTGAGTTTTTAAGAAAATGAACAAGAACAGAAATATGTTTGAGAAATAAAGTAGTATCTCGGTGTGAGATGTAAACATCTGTTCTAGTGATTAAGTGGCTTGCTCATAGTGACCTACTGTCTGTGTATCAATTTCCTTCAAAAGAGTTGGGATTTGTAAGTAAACTGTTTTTTTTTCTCCACAAGCGAATAGGAGGGTTTTAAAGTATTTGACCTGTTTTTCAAGGTTATTTATATGCATAGGACAGATAATCTGAAGTTCTGAAGGTAAATTAGAGACCTTCAGAGTTTGTGTGAGACTTGCTGCTAAAACATGGTGGCATTTGGAAGTGTCTGTGGGTGAACAAAGGTAAACTTTGCATTTGGCATCAAATTTGTGGGCTTGCCATAGTAAGAGGTCTCTTCCTTCACCCTTCTTGATATGTATGAAAAGACATAGTCTTTCCCTGGAGGGGTCAATTTCATAATAGCAGTATGTTGTAGAATGTGGAAGATGTCGGAAGCTAACTGTAATTTTTCTGGGAAGCAAGAAGGATAGTATGGAAGACTGATTCTGGGACATCTTTGTTTCTAGGGCTTTCTAGTGCCAGTTCTAACTTACCATGACTGCATTTTAGTTAGTCACCTTGGGTGTCTTTTCAGGATGCACTCAGATCATCAGGAGGGGGTGAGTCATCCTTTGGAACTGCTGGTTTCTCTCTGTTAGACTGTGAGAGAGCTGGTGGAGAAGCTTGCCAAGCCACTCTCCATCATTTATCAGCAGTCCTGGCTAACAGGGGAGGTCCCCGATGACTGGAGGCTTGCCAACATGATACCCATCTACAAGATGGGCCAAAAGGAGGATCTGGGGAACTACAGGCCTGTCAGCCTGACCCTTGGTACCGAAGAAGATTATGGAGAGGTTCATCTTGAGTGCGCTCACTAGGCATGTGCAGGACAACCAGGGGATCAGGCCCAGCCAACATGAGTTCAGGTCCTGCTTGACCACCCTGATCTCCTCCTATGACCATGTGACCCACCCAGTGGATGAGGGAAAGGCTGTGGACGTTACCTACTTGGGGTTTAGTAAAGCCTTTGATACTGTCTCCCACAGGTTTCTCCTAAAGAAGCTGGCAGCTCATGACTTGTATGGGTGTACTCTTTGCTGGGTAAAAACACAGTTGGTGGCCAGTCACAAATGGTGTGCCCCAGGGCTCAGTTTTGGGGCCAGTCTTGTTCAGTATCTTTATCAATGACCTGGATGAGGGGATTGAATGCACCCTTTTGCTCAGAGCTACATTAGAGTTCTGGAATTGGTAATTACCAGTCATATTTCAGCATTGTAGTCTGATCTTTGACATCTCGGTTCTGGGCAAGAAACAGATGTGTATCATTCTAAGGGAGAAATTTGCACTATCAATAACTATAACTGCTAAATAATCTGTTTTAGCACAGTGCATCTTGTGCTAAAAACTGTTTAGATACTCTATATAATAACAAATCAATAAAAATGATTGGAAAAGAAGCCTATTAGTGAAGCTTGTGTACTACCGGAGTGATGGAGATGTTTCATTATCCAATAAAGTTAATTGGAAACACCGTACTGCTACTGTGTGGTTCAACTGAGTGCTAACCAAAGCACTGTACTTTTCTTTTGGTTCCTGCTCCTTTGGAAACTGAAGAGGGAGAAGAAAGGCAGTGGTGAGGCAATAGTTCTATTTCCTTTTATTTTTAAGAAAAAGGAAAAAAGACAAAAGTTCAAATATGTAGTTTGGCAGGGGAACTCAGGGGCAACCATGTTGTAGTTTAACCCCAGCTGGTAACCAAATCAGGGGAACTCAGGGGCAACCATGTTGTAGTTTAACCCCAGCTGGTAACCAAATACCACGTAGCTGCTCGCTCACTCCCCTCCTCCCCGGTGGGGTGGAGAGGAGAATCAGAGAGAAAGGAAAACTTGTGGGTTTAGAAAAAAACAGTTCACCAGGACAGCAAAGAAAAAGATAAAAATCTATTAATGATGATAATACATAAAACGAGCGATGCACAATTTTCTCACCATCTGAGGACTGACACAGCCCATCCCGAGCAGCAGCCAGGGAGCAGGGATATTCCCCTGCAGCCATCCCACAACAGCCAGTTCCAGAGAGAGTGGGTGAGGGAACAAACAGACGAATGAACGAATAAATAAAAAAGGGAAAATAGGGGAACAACAAGGCAAATAAGAAGGGAACATGAGCAGAACAAAAAGGAACAAAATCATGAAGGTGGCCACTGTCCAACCCTCTTACACCGGCTATGCCGTCTATGGCATGGAACACTCTCTTTGGCCAGTTCAGATCAACTCTTCTGGCTGTGCCCTCCCAAGTGTTTGCACCTGCACATCAGCAAAACCTGGGAAACTGCAAAATGTCCTTGATCGTTCAGCAGCAACCAACACCAGCAGCATGCTGGCACTGTTCTTCACACACTAAATCCAAAACACAGGAGCTGCTGAAGACAAAACTAGCTCCGTCCTGGCTGAAACCAGGACAAACAATAAAATATGCAGCTACTTAATATCCCTTCTTAGTTTGCTAAGCATTCCAATACTCAAAACTGTACTCACCAAAGCTGATAGATTCTTCTAAAGTACATGCAAAATATCTTGGTCTGCTTTGCTTCCTTTTGCATCTATGGGAATCTGAACCTTTTTCATTAGAAACAAAACCTGAGATTGTCAAGTAATTATGTAACTCAAAATTAGGCTTCCAAAGGAAAAACAGGTGGCTGAAATAATGAGAAATTATGTTAGTGGCAACTGTGTCCCAATTAAAATAACACAAGTTATTGCACCATAGAAGAGCATTGACTGCATTAGTAAAAAGTCTTGAGCATCATAAAAGGTTTTTATGTGATGAGCCAATTGTGACTTGGTCTGTTTTGAACAATAGGGAATGTGCACATGTAGAGAGTTGCCTGGTGTGCTAATATCTGTTTCATTTTAGCTGTTCGTGTTTCTGCTGACTATGATTACAATAGCGTTGCTCAGTGCAAAAGCACCCATGAGTAACTATATGGGAGAGAAACTCTATATAACCCCGTATTGCTTGTTGTGGGGAATAGTGATGTAAATTATATTGGCATTAAATGACTGCAAGTATTGTAGAGTTAAGATTTCAAATCCCTTGGAAAAAATAGTCTCTGCATACAAAAAAATGGAAGTTAATGACTTTATTAAGTAAACCAGCCAAAACGGTGTTTTTAAAATACTATAGGGGGGAAAAAAAAATTCCTAAAGCTTACTGACTATCTATGTGATGAAAACTTGAAGGAAATGAGACCCAGAATTTGAAAATATTAGTAAGCTGTGATTTAGAAGCTGTTTTTGAGAGATTTGAAGTTGCTATTAGATACTTTCATTGAGGCTTATACTCTGAATTTAAAACAAAACAAACCCCAAACAAACAAACAAAACCTCTGATAGAGCAGTTATCTGTATCCACAAGACCATACCATTTAGGCTATCCAAGCACTACCTTAGGATTTTGGCTTCAATTCCTCTTTAACACGTTTGATTTCAGTAGGGAAAATGAGGGAGTTCTTGATCTCATCTGGGTTGATTATTTGCAGATCATGGTCCCATTATATATTCTTAAACTTTTTGCTTTACTTTCTAGCCTTTTGGATAATAATGGTAGGTGAATTGTTGTTGTTCTTTGCAGATAGCTGTTCAGAAAAGTAATGCATTTGTTTGAGAGTAGTGTTTAGTATGAGTTTTCTGTTGCAAATGGTAATTTTAAAATTAACTCTTTTCAAGGGAAACTGTATAGTCTGTGAACTGCTAATGAACTGGATTCACTGGATGGCAAAAGTTATTTGTTTTGCTCCATTTCCCTCATCTTACTCTAATATTAAACTTAGATTTTTTTTTTTTTTGGATGAGCCTTTTAATTATGTTCTTTGTCAATTTTATTGCAGCTTCATCTAATACTGTTCTTGGGGGGAAAAAAAAAAAAAAAAAAGGAAAAGGCTCTTTCCCGAAAGAATTCTAGCACACTTAGATTTTTTTGAATTAAAAAAAAAATATGTAATTGTGACCCTTGTTCCTCATGACCTATTGCACCTTGTGTAGGATCATTAAATTTCAGTTACTGCATCGGGTGAAACAAATGCATTTGCTATAAACTGAAGAAATTGTGAGGGATAGATTCCGCCAGTAGGCGGCGCTCTTACAGCACGATTGCTTCCGGATGCCGCCTTCGCCTGGTCAGCGTGGCCGAACCTGATGCAATTCCCAAATTTCCAGGGCTCTCCAAGAGGTGAAAAGGGACATATGCCCCACTCATGCAAAAGCACCTCTTAAAATGCTGTGATTTTACTTACATGTGTAAAGTAGCTAACGTGTGTGGGTATATTTAGTTTTGCAATCAGAGCATGGTGTTAATTTAGAATTTTTTTTTTTTTTTCATAAACTAGGAAAAAATAATAAGTATTGTGATTTTCCTTTCTTCCAAGAAACATAACATATTTTAACAACTTTATGTAAATTTATGTAAAATGATTAAAAAATTTATGTAAAATTTATGTAAAATGATTTATGTAAAAGAATGGCCCAGGAGCCTGTTAGACCATTCATACCATGTTTCAATGCTCTAATTTTTGAGGCTTCTAGTCATGCATCACTGGTGTGGAGTATATTCTTGCTCATTTCATGGAGGGGAAATTCAGCGATAGGAGCCACTGTAGAATGGGATCTTGAATGCACTTGATAAACTTTGCAATTAAGTTGAGTCTATAAGTCCTTAAGTAACTCTGAGATCTAACTGATTTATCAAGATAATGGATGATGTTGGTGTTAAAATTCCGTCCAAAATTCCAAGTTCTCTAGTGTGATTAGTGCCTAATCTACTGAACTACTTGTCTTCAAAGTTTCCATTCTTCTAATTTCTTTCACTAATTTAGTCTTAAAGTAAATGATGATGCCCATGAATTACATGTGTGAAAATACATAAGTCACAGGGAATCATGCAATGAAAAGGTTAAAACCACCAAATAAATATAATGTATGTTTTAATTGCAACAGCGCTCACTCAGTTCCTATATATACTTATGTATTCCCATTTACAAGAGTCATAGCAAAAAAGTACATACTTAAGTATAATTTAAAATGAACATGTAATGTTACAGTCATCATACTTAGCATTGTTACATTGTTCCTGAAAAGAAGTACTGCCGTGTTTTTTATTTTTAAAATTTGAACACTTACCTTAGGGAAGCGTTGTCTATGTGAATGATGAAACTGAACTATGAGGAGTATTGGACAGTATAGACTAGGGGACACACCTCAAATGGAAAGATACATCTTTCCTTTTGTGTATTTTAGAAACCATTTGGTTTGAATTGCTCTAGAGGTCCAAATGATAGCTCCCATAAAGCAGGGTTTGTTAAACAACAGTTTCCCAAATGTAGCGTGAAATAGAAGCAGGTAGTTTTGAACTAATTGTGAGGCAACTTAGCTGGAAAGTGTGGCTAGTGAATGTGCAGGAAACACAGTACAAGACATACATTGTTATATGTCAAATCTTTATTCTGTACATTTCAGAATCATAACAAATCTGTGGGCTTAGGCGTACGTATAATGTACGTGAACATCAGGCTCTTCTCCTTCAAAGCAGTAATACTCATTCTTGCAGATGCCTTATTGTCCTGTACCAGTTATCTTTTTTATAAGCATCACAAACTCATCAAAGGTGACACTTCCATCATTATTTTTGTCCAACGATTTAATTATGTTATCAAGTGAGAATGAATCCTGTTTTTATAGGAAAAGAATTTAAAAAAAAAAAAAAAAAAAAAAGAGAATATGAAGTAAATAGATTATCACAACTGTTTTCCTATGAGGAATATTGCCAAGAAGGGATGCAGTCACTAACAGTCAGTATTACTTGAAGATGTTACTGGTAGTGTTGTATTTACCAGTTTTACTGGTTAAACTAGAAATACAATGCCTGCTATCGCCTGCCAAAGTTGTTAACAAAGATATGATAACCATTTCAGAAGTATCAAGTATTACTCAGATTACTTTGGTCTTGTGGGTATATTTGAAATTTAGGAAAAGGTGCAGGTGGAATAGCTGCAGCATGTACAGTCACAAATGAAAATTAATATGCATACTACCTTCTGCTTTATTAGATACTAATTTGAGCCCTGAATATACTATTTGAAGACTTTTATTAGGCTTTGGACCAGGACCTGAGAGTCTCTTTCCCGCCCCTTTCCCTCTTTACTAGGAATACTGCATTCACTGTTGAAAAATTCTTGCTAATGTATTAAATCTAGTTTAGATTATTAGCTCCTGTTATTTGTCGTGTCTGGTAAGACTGCATGTAACATCCTGATGCAGTGAGTATTCTGATAACATTCCTGATTAGGCTAGTTAAATAATATAAAAAAAGTTTTGATTTACAATGTATTTTTTTAAAATGATTTCTTTCTTTATACTTTGTCTATGTGTGTTTTGTAAACACTGTCCCACTTTTATGTTGCTTTATTATGGTGCCATATATTCCTGCAGACAAGAGTAGATGATTGAAAACGTCTGATATCCAGACAGAAAATACCAGTATTGCTTTTCCTGAATGCATCCATTTCCATATATCTGGGAAAATGGGCATGGTGCTAAATTGTCTACAGCTAACATAAAAAGCATAACATTTCTGAATTTACCATCACAGTTCCTATTATCTTTTGGCAATTAATTTCTGACATGTTAAAGGGAAAAACCCCTGTATTTTATTAGGGGTTTTTGGGATTTTTTTTGTTTGGTTTGTATGGGGGGAGTTTTGTTTGGTTTTGTGTGGCGGGGGTTTTTTTGTTGTTGTTTTGGTGGGGTTTTTTTGTTTATTTAAATTACCTACTTAATGAAAATGACTAAATTGGATTACTGTAGTTCTCAAAATACTGGATTTTTTTCTGTTGAGGTGCAACTTCTTTCAGACCTTTAGCAAAAATTGCTTTTGTCAGCTATCCAAAACACAGTATTTAAGGATTTGTCTAGCAAAAGAATCTCAATTGAGTCCTAATGCATTTCAGAAAAGGTCTGGCAGAGAATATATATGAAATGAGAACCTAGATTTTTTCCAGCTCCAAGAACTTGATGCTCCTCTCTCTAGCTTGGTGGCATCTCTTTCCTTTACTTGGCATCTTTCTGGAGTGGCAAGCCTTCTTTTATTTTGTGATGATGGGAACTTAATCTAGATAGAAATTGGCTTACGTCTCTTTTAAATTTGTCCTACAGATTTGCTTGGTTTATAGATTTTTCTATATATTTTGTAGATTCAAGGTTTATTATTTAGACTGAAACAAAAAATATTTTATGACTCAGATGCAATATTCTAGGTAAAATTTGGCTTACATAAAAAAACTCAAACAAAACAACTTAGATTTTTTGCGGTTTATTTCATAGGGCTTTGTTATAAACTCCCTACTCAGATACCTGTTTGGAGCTACTGTTTATTAACGTGAATGGAGTTTTATAAGCGAGCCCTTATTTAAAGATTATTTATGGAGTTAGTGAAACCATTTGGGCACAGTAATCTGCCTTGCAACATCATTGCCTGTATTTCCTTTCTCCTATCCATTTCATAGGAAGCACAGTGAATATAAGAAGAGTGAAACTTACCTTCAGGTACTGTGCAAATTGATTCTGAAGTAGATTTTTCAGCCCACCAATAGATAGTGCAGTGGTGCTACCCTCCATTAAAGCATATTGGGTAAAATACTTCAGAAGGTTATCACCGAGTAAATGTTCCATGTTTCTCAGATGTTGTCTTGAAGAGTAACTACAAAGCAGACAATAATAGTCCCGTGCATCAGAATTTTGAAATACATCTGACATCCCGTTCATTGGTTTACTAACCATGTGAAATTGTGAAATAATTAATACTTAACCTAGATGAAAAGAGGTTTTTCTTTTCTTTTCTTTTTTTTTTTTCTGTAAAATTGGATCAACAATTCACAGAAAAAAAAATCTAAGATCCAAAGATTTGAAATGCCTAATATGTTTAGGTTTTGCTTACCTCACGCAAAATCCAGAGCTTTCAAATGTATCCAGCAGAAGTGAGAGTCTCAGATTGGGGCAACCTTTATAGTTGCTTGCATGCTCCACCCTAATTATGAAATGTCATTTGTCATTGAGTCAGTGCACCGGTTTTGTTGTGTTTTCAATAGTCAAAGGAATAGGATACTTTAGCAGTAGAAATGAGTAAGATTTTTTTTTTGTTATTTTTTATCTCTGAAATGGGTCGGCATCAGTGTCTACCACTGCACTTGATGTAGGTTTACTTGGTCTTTATAGGCCATCTTGGAGAGGTTTTCTCTCCTAAATTTACGTATTTTACACTTCCAGATGTGCCATATACAAAGAAGCCTGAAAAAGGTTCCTTTGGGGACAGGTATGGCATTTATTGTTATAGTGGACTTTTGGAAAATGGTAAATAGAAATTTTTTTTTAAAAGGTCCAGATAAATAAAACATGAAGAAGCTACTTGCTTTTTGTGTGAGTTGATAATCACCGATGCCAAAGCCAGTTCTCCAGATTTTGTGCTATTTCTTAGCACAGGGAAGTGGTGAATTTCCTCTGGGATAAAATTTTGGTTTCTACTCTTAAGAATGAAAAAACTTAATAATGTTAATGGAAAAAGACTGAAGCCTTCTAAATCAGAAAGGTGAATCTAAGATTCTGAAAAACGGTTCCTTCTTGGGAACACCTTTATAACAGAATATTGTGTTCTGCAGGTTCTGAAATCACGTTCTGTTGATGGTCTGTAGGGCATTTTTGAGTGATATTCAGCCTGTGGTTGATGCTTCATGACCCAACACTGCAGGTTTTGCAACTTCTGAGTTGCTGGCTCTGGCTGTGGTTTCTACACGTGGTTTCTAATCTGCCTGATGTCTGCCGTTGTCATTTTTTGTTGCTTAGCTCCTGGCTCACTTACTAGATCTTTCACCCTGTGCATCACTTATTGAGAATCAGTCATCATTGCATCACTTGTAACTCTGAGCCAAGAGCTTTGTGGGTCTCTGTAGGAGATGGATGGGTTGGAAGGGGTATTTTTGTAACTGCAGGTGTCTGGGTCCAGGGTTCCATGACAATTAAGTAGGAGGTTTCCTGAGAAGACTAGATAAGCTTTGCTAAATGAAACATATAGATATACACCTTGCATTAGCAGCCTGCTTGCATGTGCTTACACTCACTTCCCAAAGTGTCAGAGAAGAGTATTAGAAGAGTCCTCCAGAGACCATATAATTCATTTTTCCCTTTGCCCTAGAGTGGGATCACTGGTATTTATGTTGGATATCTACTTAACATATTCTTAGGTGCCTTAAATAATGGGGACTTCACAACCTCTTTATCTGGTCCATTTCTTGTGGTTCCTTATCGTACTATTAGACAGTATTACTATAGGTCCACATGCCTTGATGCACTTAAGCCGTTTACTTCTCCTGTCTCCACAGACATGGAGAACAGACCTATCGTCTTCCTTCTTAAAAAGGCCTTTAACATATCAGAGGAGTCCCGTCCTCCTTTTCTGGTTCAGGAATCCTTGCTAGTTTAGTCTTCCTTTGGGAGTCCTGTTTCTTGTATCTACTCATCTTTTCTTGACTTTCTCCAGTTGGTTCCCATCCTACTTGAGATGCTGTGTCCAGAGCTGTACAGCTTGTTCACCACTCTGGGCACTCATGGTGTTGCAGATTTAAGTAGCGCCTGAAGCACTTGATTGATGAGGAGAACCTGTACGTAATTTTAAAGGGCAGGCTACAGGTCAGTAATAGTGAAAGACTTGATCAAGTTTCTTGAAAGTTTATGTCAAGCTGCTTGTGTGGAGGACAAATAAACTGATTTCAAATTCAGCGCAAAAGCTTGGCATAAGCTAGAGGGTCAGAAAACTGGGGTCAGGCATCCCCCAATCTTTGTCCAGTCCAACTGAGGGATGAAGCTGGAAACACATTTTTTCCTGTGTTGGCTTTTTGGCTTAACAGAAAGTCAGGAGCTGCTCCTGTCCTCACTAGCAGAACCTCCACTGCTGCTATGGTAGATGGTGGTAGCAGTGCAAGTGAGTCAGGGAGTCCTGGTCTAGAATGCATTGTATGGGTTAGGGCAAGTCCCATACACCAGACCGGGGCATGTACTCTATGGTCACTCATGTCAGTAAGATAATAATAAATCCATTTCTTTTCTTCTTCTTTTTACAAACACAATGAAAAGCAAACATCTATCTCTCTCCTTCCATCCTGTTTTCCACCCTTGGTAGATGGTGAAATGTTAGTAGAGGTACATGACCAGGTATCTGCTAAGGCTTCTGTTGGAGCGGGTCCAGAGGAGGCCACAAAAATGATTGGAGGGCTGGAGCACCTCTCCTGTGGGGACAGGCTGAGAGAGTTGGGGTGGTTCAGCCTGGAGAAGAGAAGTCTCCGGGGAGATGTTATTGCGCACTTTCAGTACTTAAAGGGGGCCCATAAGAAAGATGGGAACAAGCTTTTTAGTAGGGCCTGTTGCATTAGGGCAAGGGGTAGTAAATTAAGAGGGGAGATACTGTACGTAAGGAAGAAATTTTTTACAATGAGTGTGGTGGAGCTCTGGCACAGGTTGCCCAGAGAGGTAGTGGAGGCCTCATCCCTGGAAACATTCAAGGTCATGTAGGACAGGGCTCTGAGCAGCCTGATCTAGTTGAAGATGTCCCTGCTCATTGCAGGGGGGGTGGATTAGGTGGCCTTTAGAGGTCCCTTCCAAACCAAACTATTTTATGATTCTCTGATTCTGTTCCCCATCTGCTAATTCGCCTTGCCTACAGCTCGTGCCTGTGGTAGCCTTACCACATTTACTGCTTTATCCCTTTTGGAAGCAGTGTGAGGAAGCTGGTCTGCCTGATGTGTATTATTGACGTTGCAGGATTTGCAAAACTTTTTTTAAGGATTTAAACGGCTTGTCTTAATTTCTACCAAAGGCATCTCCCTGTCTTGAAGATGCAGTAGTAAGATGCATCTTGAAGATGTAGTGGTATTTTGGAAGAATAATTGCATTTTGAAGGATCACAACTCAAGGAATCCAGCACATTATTAGCCTTGTTAATTTGTTAAGGATTAAAGAACACCGCCTAATTGCAAAATAGCGTAACTAGTTTTAATGAAACATATTCCCATGGAAATGAGAGACCAGTGTCTGGAAATTTAGGTTACCTGCTCAAGAGTTGTACGAGTTGCATGCCAAATCTGGGAATGAATCCAGTCTTCTCAGATCAGCTTTATTCACAAGGCACTGTAATCTGTCAGAAGCTATCTGAATGAGAGAGTGGCAGAGTTGAGGTTTGTAGTTTGATCTCCCAATGCTTTGTGATCTTCTCCCTCATCTAGACCACAGTGCCCTCCTCCAATAACTTGGGTGGCATCTCTGAACTCTGTATCAGAATCAGCAACAGAACTCCGTGTGACAGGCCCCAGCACGCTCTCTGTGCCAGAAGACCTCTTTGTAGGACGTAAATGCTATTCTGAAATAGGTACAGTTTATCCAGCACAACCCAGCAATGGCAGAATGATATCCAGGGGTAAGGAATTCTGGTTGCTGACCAAGAATTAGAACAAAAGTAGGGGAAGATAACATATTACTGTCGCCACTGTTAGATGATGTGTGACTAGCAGATAGCAGCATTTATCTATGCTGAAGAACAGCGCTTGGTACCAAGCTTTGATGTCTGTGCAAGGCGGCTCCCAGTGTAGAAGCAGCAGTCTGGATTCGGTTACAGTGTCTTGCTGCTCTTTCTTGGGTGTATGAATATATATTGTTCCTGCAGTTTATGACATAATTCAGTTGGGTTTTCCCTGGGCTAGAGGAATCATGATAGGAAGCCTCATATCCTTTAGTAATGGACACTTTTATAGTAGCTTAGATACAAAGCCATTAGCAAAAAAAGAACTAAGTTGATGATGTGTTGTAAGTCTGTTTAGGGATGCACATCACACGTGTGTTGCTGTGTGTCATTTTCTTTCAGTGATGGTGTCTGCAGATTTAATATTCACTCAAAATTAGGTGTTGCTGAGTATTGCTGTTGTAAACTGGTTTACTGGCATATTTGGAGCAAGCAATTCCAATCGCATTGGTGCTTAAGAGAATACAAGCTGCAGGGATGACTGAAGTTTGGGCACCACTGCTAGTGGTTAAGAGTGGTGAAGCTTACGGCATCATGGTCTTCATGCATCGTTAATGATAGATTAAGTGGGGTGGTAACTCGGGTGCTATCTCTTTTGCCCTTGTCATGTCCTTCCTGCCACCATTGATAGCTAAATGGCATGTGAATCTGTTCTCCTTGTTCAGCCTAACATGCTGGACTATAAATTGGGTTGGTCTGCAAGTGGATTTCTATGCCATTCACTGACACTGGTGGAAGGGACAGGACACCTTCCACAGGGGTGGGGCTATCACCTGAGGTCAGCAACTATCTCCGTCATCCCGTTTAATCCTCTGCTGATGGGTTAACACCCTCTCAAAGTATTTCTGCACCTTTTTTTTTTGGTGTATTTTATTGTAGCAGCACCACTGTTACTTGTATGTGAGCCCAACTACTTTAAAGCTGGTTGAGGAATGTCTGTGAGGCTTATGTTACAGCCTGACTGCAGTATAGAAATGCCTGCTGTCAAGGTGAAGTTGGCTATAACTGAGAACATACATTTGTGGATGTTGTGCATTTGTAAAGAATGAGCAGGAGGTAGTTTTGTGCTTCATATTCACTTACTTCTACTTGTATACTGCTTGTGCATCATTTGTAGCTTCCAGATGTCGGTCCCTAGATCAAAGCCCTTTGTTAACTTTGGTTACTTTCTGGAGTGGAAGTGGAGAAAGATGATGGGACAATAGTAAATTGGGCTGGATTAGGGACTCTGGAGAACACATGATTCCGTATCTGATTTGCAAAGAAGTCTTGCACAGGTGTCAAATAAGTTTGATTTCTTTTTGAATAAAGCAGAAGGGCAGTATTTGTATAGAACTAATGCTAGTATAAAGAACATGCATTTATCTATGCCTGTTGTAAAATACCAATCCTCATGTTGCATCTGAAGTTAAATATGGAATACGTACAATAGTAGGTCAGTAGGGATATGGTTTTTGAAATAGTTGTACTGTAGATAACTTGCAAACAATAAAAGGAAAGCTGTGGAGATGTAGATGTCTCCTGCTACCATGATGTGTGTTCATTTTGGCTGTAAGTGCTTCGGGGAGTTCTGTAGAGAATCAGTCCTGCCACTGCAGTTGTCTTCAGACATTCTTGCACTGTCTGCAAAAAGGGAAAGATTTAGAAGTTGGGATACTGATAGTCTACTACATGGGACCTTTTTCAAAGTGTATGTTGGCAAATGTGGGAACTAGCTCTCTAGAGGGAGTTGTGATTGAACTTTTCAGTGTTGCCAGTGCCACGGGTTCTTACTGCCAGGCTAGGAGGACACAAAGGATGGACTGAGAGAGAAGGAACATCCAGTTAACAAATTTTCTGAAAAAGATTCAAAAAGTTCAGCAAACTGCACTACAGCCATTGTAGAGAACCTGACATTGCTTTCGGGTATGGAACTGTTAGATGGAAGTTGACGATGGGTTGTAAAATCCTTTATGTGTCAGAAGTGATGCATTCCTTATGTTAAAATTGCTATTGTTTGTAAAACCTCCAGTGGTGGCATGTAAAAGGGTTGTCTCATCTCTCAAATTACGTTTGAACTATATGGGTTATCCTGACAAGAGTTTCTTCCAGGCCCTCCCTTGTTACAGTATGACATGTACCTAATGAGACGTTGAAGATGTCTCCCTAAACAGGGTTGGGTGCGGCTGCTACAGGGATGAATAATTTAATATGCTGCATTGTTTGTAGTCAGCTTTAAATGGGTGATGTGTTGTTCATGCTAGCTATATGTGTCAGCTTTTGCTGTTATATGCACACATCTGGCAGACCGACTATTATATTGCTGAAACTCCCTGTGATGTAGATATTCTGTGCTACACAAGGCAGATTTGAGGGCGAATGCATTTCAAGAAGAGGCTTTATCCTTCCAGTTTCTGAACCTTGGCTCATGCAGCAGTGCAATAAGGTTGTTACTGCCATAGCTGAAATTTACAGCTAGTGTAATTGCTAAAGCCTTAAAACTTTTTGTTCCTTCCTAAACTCAGATTTATTTTTTGGAATTCTTAAGAATGCTCAAAAAGGCATAAAGCTCCGTTCCAGAGAGTGAATGACAGAGGGGTGATGTTTTCCTGAGTTGTAAGTATAAGTGAGGTAATGCTGTACGAAGGGCACTAGCAAGTTCCTTATTTCCCTGGTGAGATTAAGTGGTCGCTTGGCTGTCCTCTGACCTTGGAGGTGCCTGCACTCTCTAGATGTCTCACCTGTATCTAAGATCCCTTCTTCATCCTGAGAATGAATGATGAGGAGAAATAGAATCAAGTTCCGTAGTTTGTTTTCAAAGCACTGTGGTTGCCCTTAACGATGCAAACCTGATGAACTGTTCCAAAGAGGTCTAGAGGTGAACCTAATAAACCACATGGTGTAGGAATTACTTGGCACTGAGATGCCTAAATCCCAAAGTGTGAAAATACTACTAAGAAATACCTTTGCCCAGCTTTCTTCTTGCCTAAAAATATCTATAATCTGTTTTCATGGAAGTCCAGGGCTACTGTCTGTCAATGTAACAATCCAGCACAATCCTAATAGGGAGTCAGAAATGACACATCTGGTTGTCTCAATCCTGAAAGAGCCTAATCCACTATGTATTCTTACAATTTATTGAATATGATTTGATAGAAAGGGGCCTGATATAATGTGAGTTAGTGGTGCTTTCTTTTAAAGTAGGCCTACAGCGTGAGGTGGTATGGTGATGGCAATAGGATACTTTTGATTTTCTTTGTGTGGGGAATCCTGCGTTCCGACTTCTCTATCTAAAAAAAATTTGCCTTTTACATTAACCAGCAGGAACTGGGAAAATGGGTATTCTGAATTTTTGACCACATGGGCCAGTGTGCATTCTGGTGTGGATGTCTTTGTTCGCTGGGTAGGGACTGTGGGCTCTCAGCACAGTTACAGCGCTCAAGCC
Source organism: Podiceps cristatus (assembly GCA_000699545.1). Classification (NCBI taxonomy): domain Eukaryota; kingdom Metazoa; phylum Chordata; class Aves; order Podicipediformes; family Podicipedidae; genus Podiceps; species Podiceps cristatus. The sequence goes on from KL263799.1 coordinate 22,901, forward strand.
CCTTGAAATCGGGCACTGAGGGGTTTTATCAGAATTGGGCTGCAGTGACCCTCTAGGTCACTGTGACTGCTGTGGCTGTGCCAGCCTCACTGCTCAAGTAGAAGGGAATTACTGAGACAGGGCCACAATGCTGAGTGAAGGTGCTTGTGCTATGAAATGACCACCTGCTTTCCTCCAGGAACAGGTTTAGGGAGAACGAAATGGATGTCATTTTGCAAGGCGTCTTTGGTAGCAGCCTCTGAATCTCTCTGTTCCATTTCTTTACCTTCAGGACGCTGTAGGAACAACTAGATCAGCCTCGCTGGCTTGGTCAGACTCAGCAGCACAAAATGTGTAGGCAGAGAAATAGCATAGTGGTAAGAACCTTGGAGTGATCTTTGATTCAGAGAAAGGTGCTTATATGCACTGATTGAGCTCCAGTAGTTGCTCATTCTCAGCCAGAAGTCTGCAAGTATGCTATGCCTTGTAAAGTCAGATTAGTGGTATTCTGGTATATGTTTCATTATCGATATGAAACCTAAAAAAATGATGTTATGAAGTAACAGCTTTACCTTTGGCATACAAATCCCTCATCTGTTAGTGCTTTCTGTTGATTTGTAGGTATAACAGATATTTCCTAAATTCTTTCCAAAGGAAGACAGTCAAAATGTTCTTTAAGTAAATTACCATGAATAACTTTGTTTCAGTTCTCTCTGACATGAGAATTTGGGACAATGGAAGCAAAAGGCTGCTAGAGAAGTCTCCCTCGGCCCCCTCTTTTGACCAAGTCAGGAGTTACCCTGGGACATGAGGGAAAACCAAAGATTAAATCAGAGGGAACTAATCAGGTTTACGTGAAGAGTAGCTGTTGTCTAACCAACAGTATAGAGCAATCAATTGGCTAAATATTTTATATGTGGTTAAGGCCTATTGAAAGAAATGAACCTACTACTGCTTAACAAAAACTGTAGTCAAGAAAGGATAGTGCTTGTGCATCTAGCTTATTTTTAGATTTTCTCATTACCTAATGTGATTGCTCAATCAAAGCCAAATTTTAATAAATTCATTAAGTAACAGCAGTAGTTGTTTGGAAGTTCTCAATTTACACAAATGCATCAAATGAGCAGTTTATAAACAACTGTAAAACAGAATCATAGAATCGTTTAGGTGGGAAGAGACCTTTAAGAACTTGAAAGTAGAAGATTTGCATTTTGCTATTAACTGAAATAAACCAAATTATCTACGTCAGTCATCACTCGTTTCTCAGTTGTGCTAGGGAGGAACCTGACTATCAGTTAAGTTGAATTTAAGATTCAGCCTTAGAGCCAGTTTCATTTATTTTAGGTTAGTGACTAGTCTGCCTTCCACACAAGAAAAGCTTTGCTTTGCTTTCTTTCCTGTAATCCACACTAGTTCACAGCTAAGCTGTAACAAGTTACAGCTTTAACAAGTTTCTGAGGATTCAGAACCAAGAGTGAAGAGGATTTTACAAGAAAGTTTTAAGTGTCTTTAGTGTGTAAGGGTGTACACCTGGTGTCATGTGGAGCTCGGCCTTAAGGCTGGCATCAATTTGGAACAGACCTGTGTAACCCCAAGATAGCTGTGCATGCTACGTGGCCTTTGGATGTCAGAACTGCCAAAACATTAAAAAAGGAGAAATACTGGTTTTCCTCTGAGACCTTACTAAAGTTGACTTTTCCCATCACCTCTGCACACTCACCTTCTATTGTCCATCACATTTTAGGATTAAAAAGCCCTAATATCTAGCTATGAAGAATCTAGAATTATACACTTGAAAATAATGAAAATATATGTATAAAAGCTCTTGCTGATTATTGCATTGAAGTTAAAAGATAGAGATTTAATTAGCTCTGGCTTCCACTGGGATTACCATTTGGCTTGGCTAATTACAGAGAGCCTGCCTGGGGATCAGAGATGTAAATTGCGATGGAACTGTGAACATTTGTCCTCACTGATGAAAAGGAAGCCCAACAGTTGCCCAAGAGCCTGGCAAAACTACCAAAGTCTCAGTATTGCTCAATCTGTAAACTGAAAAATAAGTTTTGACAAATCACAGTAGACATGCTGTGTCTGCAAACAATGCAGAGCAGCAGCCATTGCTTTCTTGCATGCTTGACTTTGTGCAAAACTGTTTTGTCTTGTGGCAGAAAAATATCTTAAACTTTCTCAAAATAATCCATTTTAAGTAGAGATAATTAGAGTTCTTGCACGGTTTTGGGTTGTCTTGCTGTTTCTTTCACTGTGAATGTGGAATTGTAAGTGATGGTATACAGAAATGATATAAATTCTGTAACACCAAATAAATTACCATTTTTGAAATTCAGTGTCACTAGCAACATCATGTGGTGAACATATTTATATCGGCACCTTCTCACCCAACTTATCTGTGTTTCCTGAGCTGGAGCTTAAGTGACAAGACACGTTTAATAGTCTCTGTCATCTTGGGGCATTAGAGAGCCAGTAATTAGGCGATCAACTGAAAAAGTTTCTAAAAACTCTTCCACCAGTGAGTTTATTTAACTACTTCTTCATTCCACCACGTCCTAGCAAATTCAGCAAAACCTGAAGTTTGAGTGACAAATATCACTGGAGGGACTTTTATTTGAGATAATGAACTAAAAGGAGAGAACCCTGCTTTCCTCTTAGAACCCAGCTTGAACTGATGAAATAAATTTGTGAACTAAGCACACGTATGGTTATATCACAGGTAGGCAATGCGTTTGCTGTTCTCTGGCATTTTGTGGTGTCGCCTTTACTTAAGAAAAGCACACTGGGTCAGACCACAGCTCTGTCTAGAGCAAAGGCCCATTTGACCCATAACCTGTCTCCATTGTCATCTATGCGTAATTATTTGTGGAAAAATATAGTAAAGCAGGTGTCTAGTGATGGTTCCCCAGTATATTTTCTTGTTTCCTACAGTTTATAGCTCAGATATTTTCAAGCCAAAGAAGACTGGAAGTCTGTGGCCAGCACAGACATAAGAAGTGTTACATCTGTTGTGGTCTTTCTTCCCAATTGATAATAATGTTGAATAGCATTTGACTGTTACTGAGTGATGAACTGACGTCTTCATAGAACTATCTATTGTGGTCTCTAGGTCCTGTTTCCAAGGAGCTGTGCTCAGCTCAAAGCTTGTAACTGTGATGTGAAATTAAGCTTGTTTTATCCCCTGTGCATGGCTTTATAGTTGATTCTGCTGAATTTCACCTGACATGTTAATCTTTGATCTGTAAGTTTCAGAAAGTCCATTTGTGATTCTTTGTAGTAAGCCCTCATCTTTATCACCCTCAGTAAATTATGTGTCATCAGCAGGCTGTCGCCCACTGTTCATTCTTCTTATCAAATAAGTTGTATGTACTGTTACTAGAGCCTTGTTCAACTCCTCACAGTGGAGGAAAGTCACTAGTAAAACTGCATTTTCTTCTACCCTTGTACTGTATCTTTTAACTGTATTTTGTGTGTGTTAGTCCCACAGCTGCTATACGTCTCTGTATCTCCTTTGGAGTATTTGCCACTTCAGAGTCTTTGGGTGACAAGGCTGAAGAGAGGTTATTCACCAGTTACTAGATCAGCTATTTCACCCTTCAGTTGCTTCAAATTTCAGTGGGTGCCATCTGTTTCCAGTAATTTCTTACCATCTATTTTGTCTATTAATTTTGTAATCACTTCTTTTAACACTTCAATTTGAGATGGGTGCATCAGAGTTTCCGGTGAAGAAGGTGTTTTAGTTTGGGAATGTGTTTCAAACTCCTTGACAGTGCACCCTAGGAAAATGCTCATTGTGTTTTATGCCATGGTCCCAGCTTCTTTGAGTATGAGTTGTTTTTTGTTTTTTGTTTTTCTTTTTAATCCTGATAATTGATTAGCTTTATAATGCCAGATTTTTCTTCTTAAAATAAAATTAATGAAAAATAATTTACTCTTAGTTATTGACGCCTTTTACAAGTTGCATCTTGAATATCTTGGGAAAGGATAACGAGTTGATACTTATACATTTAAAACTATTGTGTTTCTTTGTCTTGCATTTGGACATAGGTTTAGTTTTTGTGAAGGATGCCTTTTCGCTGTTAATAACTTCCCACTTTTTTTCTTCTTAAGAAGGATTTTTCTAAATAGAATTGCATGTTATATTTTCAGAAAGTCTTTGACCTTTCCAGTACTTGCATAAGGAATTATATGTAACTAATTGTAAATCAAATAGGGAAATTTATGCTATGTACAGAACAATTTTCTGGATGAATTGGACATAGGTGAGCATCTGTCAGTGTCTGATGTAACAAGCAGAGAACATTTATTTTATGGAGGGCTGTATACCTATGTCTGTCTTGGTAACACTGCAATGTATTCAAATAGTGTGTCTCTTCACTATGAACTCTATGGATGCTCCAGGGCTGGTATATGTAGTGTTGACAAAGCATGGATGTGGAAGGGCCATTCACAAAACCATCTCGTGCAAGCAGGTGGACATGTTAGGGCAGAAGAGCACTGCCTGCTTACGGCTTAGATGAGGATTCCTGGCTGCCATATGCTTTGGTGTGATTCTCTGGCTGGAATGTATTTGCCTCTGGATGTACTCTGCTCCCTACAGAGAGGAGCACCCAGGTGGCTCCCTTAAATCACCTGTCTGAAAGTTATGCAGCCAGTTATGTGTCACACATGGCCTAACTCGGAAGCGCTGTGGTAAACCAGTTCCTCACAGTTGTCCAGTTTGGCAAGTTAAAAATGCAATACTGATCAATGAAACAAAGTAAATGTGGAAGGAGGTAGTCCAGATCCCTTAATACTGTGATTATATTGCTGAATATAATGCTTCCAAAACATGTCCCTCACCCCCCGGCCCCCAAAAACCACCTATGCAAACAAGCTTGCAGAAATTTTGTATTTAAAAAAACCCCAGGAAACATGAAATAGATTACCTGTATACTGCAGTTCATAGGTGGAAAATTACATGAAATAATTTTCAATATTATAAATGGCATTTCCATAGAAGTTTCTCCTACCTTAGATAACTGACCAAGTTACATTAAGACACCGTCCTCGTTAGAAGCTCACCTGGGAATATGTGAGTTTCTGTGTCAGTAGCTGCCTTGTTTCTGAAGTGTAGGAACAAGATTAGGTGTTACAGAAGTCCTGGTTCTGCTAGGTTAAACAAGTCGCTTAATCTGCCTTATTTTTCTCATACTAAATGGAGGTAATGAAATACACTTGTCTTTGTAAAGTGACTTGATACCTGCAAAGGAAAGGTCTGTGCAGCAGCTCAGGACTTCCACCCTTTTTGTAACAGCCTTGTAGATATCCGGAGTGAGAACTGGAATTGAATGTGTGCCTAGGAGCACAAGGGCGAGAAAAACTTGAGGAATTCTAATCAGTTGCATAGTTGTATTGGAGGGTAGATTTAATGAGATGTCAGTGGTCTGTTCATTATGTCCTGAACGATGTAATTTTATTAAGAATAAAGCAAAACTATTAATCAAAGTTTTATTTTTAATAAATACTCTGCCCCTCTATCAAATTATCTGTTGAAGGTGAGGTAGAAAAATAATACAAAGGTTCCCCACCCACCCCC
>KL263800.1:0-17035 GCA_000699545.1 Podiceps cristatus
GGGCCCAATAATTCCCGGGCCCAACCCGGGCTCGGGATAATTAAGTACGGATCTGCTTTTTAAAATAGTACATGATTTCTTTATGACCTCTTCTATTTTAGAAAGCACTATGGAAAAGGCTGTTTTTCTAACAGTGAGCTTACTGCAAGATGCAATTATACTAATAAAATATACATGCCAAAAGTACATCTACAGATTACTTACATTGAAAAATCCCAGTAACTGTATACTGATCATGTAGTTCTCAATTTCAAAATAGTCTAATGGCCCCTTTTAAATACCACTTCTAAAGATTTCAGGGAAACAAAGCCATGAAGGCAGATAAACAGATAAACTCAGAGGGTGGGGCAAAAGGGTAAAGGGATGCCGTACTCTCCAAAACATACTGTACTAATCTCAAAAGCATAATGTAAGTAGCTTCTCCAGTGCTGTGTTTTTTAAATTATTTTCAAACTAGATTGCTGTGTTTCCCCCTCTTTCTACAGCTTAGTTTGTACTAGCAAAATAGTTTTTTGATCCCATTATGCAGATCCATCACTATCACAGTGAAACGTGCTCCAAAATGAAAAGAAGTAGGAAAGGAAATTAGTTTGAAGTGATTTTCTGTGAAAGGCTAATGTTCAACAAAAGATGATTTGCATTTTTTTTCCAAACGTCCCCAGCGTAACGGTATTTCATAAAAAAGGAGCTGTTGATTTCAGGCAAAATGTCAAGGTATATCTGAGGACCAAAATAAATATTCTATGCCTTGGTGAGAAATTGGTCTTAGTAAAAACCCCTGAGGGCAGCTGGCTCCCTTCTGTACAGTTCAGGCAGTGGTAGCCATAAGGGTACCCTTGGGCACTGAGTCAATAGCCACTGGATGCATTCTCCGGTAATACAATTACGATGATTAAACTTTTTTCTCTGTCAATGAGAGGCAGAGAAAAGGAGGCTCTAAGCAGATGGAAATTTCCTTAATCCCATTAAGTAAAGCTCCCTCCTTTAGTCAAAACCAATCACATCCCAAATGGGATTTTATGTTGTAAAGCATCTCAAAGCTTGTTTGTGGATTTTTTTTCCAATCCCTTTCCACAAAATAAAGCCAAAGAGCCATGCAAGGAGGCAGGCAGGGCAGTGGCTGCCCTGCCAGCTGGACAGGAGGCACAGCAGGAAGTCCAGTAAATGCTTCTAAAGTGACTTAAGGTATGTTCCTGAAACAGTAATCTCCCCCTTTCATTCAGAAATCCTCACAGGATACACTTTGCTGACTTCACGGGGAAAAAAAAGGAAAAAACTTTTTCTTCCTGTAAATACATAAGCAGAAGGGAAATTTCACAGAGGAAAATGATTGTCATAAAGGTCATAAATCTTTAAGGAACTTAGTAATACAAAGCGTCTGGAGTGAAAGAATCTTTGAATAGCACCTCAGAGAAACTAGAGGTCCCAACCCTCAGCCTTCCTGCTCTTCAAGCTACCTTCCTTTTGACACTGCAAGAAAAATGTGGGAATTATTACCTCCTTGCATCATTGCAAAGAAAAACTACTCCATGACGTTCATATGTCTGGCCACACAAGCACAAACCAGTCCTGTAAGTGGTCCCTGAGTGCGCGTAAATCCTGCGAGCCCATGTTCTATCAGCACAGGCTAAATGTTTCATATCTTTCCAGCCACCTCCATTCTCACTATTGGCTGGTGGATGGTATAAACCACCCTCTCCATTTTCAACAAGAATGTTTTTTTAACAGTCTGACAAATAATGGCATTTTGTTTAAAAGTTAGAAATGAAGTTGGAAATAGCATAAGTGAGTGAAAGACTTTAAAACTTACTATGGGTTGCTTTTCTTCCCTCCCTTCCACCCACTTTGGAAGCTTTGCATTGGGACTGAATTACCTAGAAGTATATTCCTGGTCCTGCCAAGACATCCAGACTGGATAAGGATGACCAGTACCTACATTCTGGAATGGCAGTTTGCTGCTGCCTGCAAGAAAGGTCTCCTTGACAAAAATGAAAAGGGCAGTTGCACCAGCTGCAAAGCTTCCTTTTACACTGAAATGTCATCGCTCTGAGTACTGGGAAAAAATTCAAGTGAGTTAGCTCAAAACTTTCCCAAATGACAAATCCCACTCCTCTGATAGGCCTCAGATTGGAAAGGTTCATACATATTCATAGAAAAATATGGAAAGAATCCAGCTAAAGCTGTTCATAAAAGTGAGAGATCCCAGGCCTTTTGATGATGTTGGAGTCTTCTCATGCAGTTGGGGTCTGCCAGTAAGAGCAAACCAAAATTTCAGGAGAGATGGACATTGCTGCAGTTGAACGTCACAGATCTCACAGGCTGTGAAAGCAGTTACAATTTCTCTCCTGTATTATCAAGGCACCTAGGGACCCCCAGACAAACCATTTTTGCTTGTTGCAGTAGAAATTTTGCTGAGGACAGTCTTAGTGCTAGGCCATTTGCAGCTCTGAGAGGAGACTGTTCTTCCTTTGGGTTGATGTCATCTGCTCCAGCTACATCTGCACTCATGTCTCTGAAACAGCGCTTCTGCTGCAGCGGTGAGGGCTGAGGACACTCAAGCTGCTTCTCCACTGTTTCCTTCCAGAGACAAGAGCTGATACTGGCTTCTATGAGTAACACACCTGGAAGTGGAAGAAGCAAACTCATACCTCTGTGTCGCATCACAACCATAGAAATGGTGTTTGTAGAGGAGAGTCTGTTCTGCCACTGACTTACTCTAAATAACAGAGCAGATGGTTCTCTGTGGAAATTAAAGATACATCAGATACAGTTCAAAGGTCTGTCCAAGGTCTGGTTTAGGTTTTTTTTTAATAATTTGCATGCTCAAAAAGAGAGTAGACTTATTAAATTCACAGATGACACCAGGCTGGGATAAACAGCAAGAGTAATAGGGGATAGAAGTAGAATTCAGAATGATCTTGATAAATTAAAAAAGTGTTCAGATAAGAAAAAGATCAAGTTCAGTAAAGACAAGGTACTTGGGTAGTCAGGTATATGTGGCCAAAAAAATTCAGGATGGAGCATGACTGGCCATTTTGCAGAAGGGAAAGCATAGGGAATCCCAGGTTGAACATAACTCATGGACCTAAAATGTCATCTTAAGCATTGCCTACAAAACATACAAACATTTCTTCTTTTATTATGTTGGTGAGTCCTTGGCAGGAGGATTACATCTGATGTGGGACAGAATATGAGAGTTGTTGGGTTCTGAATTTTAAAACACTGATATGCCTTCCTGGTGCTTCAGGGTGTGCATTGCTCTTCAGACATCCCCAGCTCCTTTAGGGATGCTCTGGCTTTCACTTCTGTCACAGCCACATCCAAATCATGGCTCTACGCTGCCAAAGGTGGCTCTGAAGAATGGGGCAGGAAAACAGATGGAGGGTTTTCTATGTTTCAACCTCAAAACCCATGTCCCCTATTAAAATAAAGAGGAAATAAAAGAGCTGGCAATATATCACGTGTTTTTAATAAGGCATGTGAGATTTGAGGCTTAAACATAGGAAATCCCACATTATAAGGGATGTCTGGCAACCTCAGTTACTTTGAGAAAAAATGTGGATGATCTGGAAGGGGTCCAAAGGAGGGCAGTAAGAATGATTAGCTGTCTGGAAAGATTGACAGATAAGAAGAGAAGCGTGAGGAAGGAGACGGCAATAAGCTTCAAACATGTAAAAAGTTGCTGCCGCAAAGGGGAAGGAAGCAATCTGTTCACCGTGTTCATGTTGGATAGGACAAAAAAATAAGAGGCTTATATGTCACTGAGGGAGATTTAGGTTAGATCTTAGAAAGTGTTTCTGAACAGGCTGGGCAGTGAAGCATTGAAATCAGATTGCCTGGGGAGTGAACTGGGATATACAGTCCCAATCACTGATCACCAGGGATGGCTGAGAACAGGCTGCAGAGACTGAGCGTAGCCTAAGGCAGAAGAATGGCCAGAGCAACCTCACAGAGTTCTTCCCAGTACTGGAATTCTTCCAGCACTGTTTGTAAGTCTATAAACAGCAGCAGAAAGAGGTAATCAGCTGAGTGGTCATTTTGAAGTATTGCCTTGAAAAATTCATTAGCTCTTCAGGCAATAGGAACACAGTGTGTCTTGGGAAGTACAAAACCTACCTTTAATTCTCCATGTTGCTTTATTTGAAACATTCTCAGTTAGGGAATAGTCCACACAGAATAAATTACTAAATTCAAGTCAAAGTTAAAGACCAAATTTTGGCTTTTATTGTCTGCCTTTCTTTACAGATAGGCATCACCTACCACAACAGGGAGTGCAATATTGAGCCTTATAACACGGTAAGGAACAGAAAGAGGTTGGTATTTTTTATTGCAATGTTGACAATGATATTTTTTCATTAGGTAGTGCCTTGTCCCTGAATTCTTTGTCATGCATCTGCCCAAGAAAAATAGGTTTCAGGTTAAATGGATAGGTGTGATAACTAATGTTCAGACTACATCAAATATATATATATATACACACATCAAATATGTATTTATTATCCTTCTTTAATATTCATGACTTTCATATTCCTTAAAGGACTATTTGCTTCATGACGTTACTGGAGATATTTTAGTCAGGTAGATTTTCTTCTGCCTTTGTAGGATTAGAAATTCCATTTCCATGAAAAACCTTGTGACTCTGTATAGAGGTTCTAGGCCAAATTTACTAAGAGTTCATGACTCTAAGATTGAGAACTGCCAGATGATAAGAAAAATATACATTAATCAATAAATAGCTGTCATGACTATGGTTAACTTATTTTAGTTATATTGCATGATGAAACAGCTATATTAAATAACTTCAGTAATGACTAAGCCTTATGGTACAAGCTGTGGTATGATTTTTCTTTAAGATATTAATTTTATCTTAAGATTTGATTTTTTTCTGACATGGATAAGGTTTCTGCACTGGCATCTTCATAGTGCAAAATTAATTACATCTGGGCAATCAGAGATGAGTTTCTGAAATCCTTTGTATTTTATTGTATTCCCTTTTTAATATTTGAAGGTATCATGAAAAATTATTTAAATTTCTCACTTTTTCTTTATTTTGTTTCCTTTTGAAGCAGCACACATTTTCCCAGGACCTAATAAAGGAGAAACTGCTCATAAAAGATTATTTTTACGGTTTTCCATTTTCTGTATTCAGTCATACAAAGGTGATATCATTACCCTGTGGGAATTGTGTTTTTCATTTACAGTGGCACCCCAGAGACAGTATAAGGATGCATTTACATAGCCATTGCCCTCAGAAATGTCATATTATCAAGTTTAACTTACTGACCAATAAATTCTTACCAGCTTTCAAATCCAAAAGGGGCAGCATGGGAATTACTCTTTATATTACATCTTTAAACAAGCATTTCTTATATTTTCTAGGTGACAGAAAAATTACAGTGAAGTAGGGAGGAAAGAAAGGGGGAAAAACCAATAATCTGACTAGTGGGAAAATTTGGAAAGGTCATTTCTTGTTTCTGGCCTGCTGGCCTCAGGGTACATTTTTTTTCTCTGTTTCACTGCCCAACTTTCACTAGTGCTTTTGAGATGAGACAAAGACTCATCCACCTTCACGATGCAGTTCTGCATCTGGATGAAGATAGGACCAAACACAAAACTTCTGAATGGGAACAAATACTGTGGGAGATGCTTTCAGCCAAGTCCTCTGGACTTCCCCCTTCTATTCTCTTGTCTGACACCAGATTCTTCTTCTGACACCATATGCTTGAGAAAAAGGAACAGTCTGGATCAGTTTCCTCACCCTGTTCTAGTATTTGAACTACTAGTTCAACTTCAATTTACGCCTGTTTTAACCTCCATAATAGGTTTTATGCACAGCCCAAATAAAATTGCTATTTTATTATTATTATGCTATTTTATTATTATTTATTATTAACATATTGCTTTGTTCATGCACATAATCTGTCATTTAGTCAGCCTCTCTCTCTCTCCCTCTTCTTAGTCAGTGTGACCTAGAAACTGAAAAAGTATTGCTTTTGATGACATATGTGAACCCCAATGTTAAAGGTATTAATATGGTCCTGTCACTGCCCAGTTCTGGAGTCATTACATTTAAAATTGTAAATAATCAAAAGACTAGAATGATTCAAATATACTCTACTGTTAAACTATGCTTTCTACATCCTAATAATCCATTATACGTAAATACTTGTCACTACAAACTGCAGATTTGCATTGCAGTGACAGGCGAATATGCAGCCTGGCCAGTGGGTGGCAAACGTGTTTTAACTGGAAATCTGATCTGCCCCTGCTATGTGGTGCCCGGTCTACAATATTTTAGCTACCGCTTGCAGCATGGCAGTCCCATCAGAGCTCCTGCCATAAAGCTTCAGTGCCTGTGCTGCTCTGAAAGGCAGCTCTAATCCACTCATTTGTAGTCCTGGTCCAAGACCCCACTTCTACTCTCAGTAGAGGCCCCAAGATCAGTGCAGTCCTTCCTCATGACATTCACTGGCTCCAGATGCGTAATGCCGTACATATCCCTAGGAGGATGCTCTCAGATACCCACGGCACTGAAACCAGATCAAGCCTCTGAGAGAAAGGCATGTCACTATCCTGTACGTGAACCAGCCGCTATAAAACAGGTGAAGGGTGTCCCCAGTGCTCCTTCTCTCCATCCTGCCTGCCTGGCCGGACGGGCTGAAACCAGCTCCTTCACTCCTTCTTAACCTCCTGATAGATGCCACTGCAACAAAGTCAATGTGGGAGGGGAAGCGGCAAATAACCATGTTGGCAGCATTTTTGCAGTTTCACCATCGCATTAGGTATTTTCCCACTCTATATTTCTCCTTGCTGCTTTCATTTTGATCCGTATATGGAAACAGTATAAGCTAAAGGACTTTCTTCCCACAGAATAAAAATACAGGATGCCATAAAAGGAAGTTTAGAAGTATTCTGAAACTCTAGGGGGAAAAAAAAAATGAAAAAGAAAAAAAGAAAAAGAAAAAGAAAAAGAAAAAGAAAAAGAAAAAGAAAAAGAAAAAGAAAAAGAAAAAGAAAAAGAAAAAGAAAAAGAAAAAGAAAAAGAAAAAGAAAAAGAAAAAGAAAAAGAAAAAGAAAAAGAAAAAGAAAAAGAAAAAGAAAAAGAAAAAGAAAAAGAAAAAGAAAAAGAAAAAGAAAAAGAAAAAGAAAAAGAAAAAGAAAAAGAAAAAGAAAAAGAAAAAGAAAAAGAAAAAGAAAAAGAAAAAGAAAAAGAAAAAGAAAAAGAAAAAGAAAAAGAAAAAGAAAAAGAAAAAGAAAAAGAAAAAAAGAAAAAGAAAAAGAAAAAAAAATAAAGAAAAGACAACTTTTCCAGTATTCAAAAGAAGCAGATATGTAGCATTTCTCATTTCTTAATGTTTTGATATATTAAAGACCTAGTCATCTCCAAGACTGGTCTGCCCTAAAATAAAAATAATTTAGCAGGTAGGTGCTGTGCTGAGCCAACCACATCAGGTGACAGTGCACCAACACCATCTACTGATCAGCTGGCTGTACTACCAACAGAGGCCCCCACTCCCATTTGGATTTGCTGAGACATTAATTCTCACATTAAACTTCTCCTGGTGAGCCAGAGTTTGTCACTTGTTGCAGATGCCTGAAAAAGAATAGCAAAGACAGCTAAATGCAAGAGTCTAGAAGAATCATGAAACAGAAAAATTTCAGGGTGCAACTATTTGTGTTTTTTGGATAATGTTGAGCTACTGCTGGAAAAACTGCAGATACAGGTTATTTGAGCAGCATTTTGCTTTGATTTACAAATCATGAAAAACTAGTGACATTAGTGTAGGCAACACTGATTAATGTAGCACTGAAAGGACTAAAAACTGCTTTTTCTTCCTGCACTTTTACTCATGATAATGAAAATCATCAGAAATATTGTGTAAATGATCTTTGACAACTCTCCCAAGGTATTCAGCTATCTACAGCCATTTAAAGAGCTCAGTAAGGTAACAAATGCATTACCTCGCACAGGCCACACACTTGGTTCTTCATGACAAGCACATTTGCTAGGAGGAGCTAAGCTCTTGCTTCTCAGTGTGTCTTATTGAATCGGACTATATAAATTAAAAATTATTTAATGACAAGTCATTTTCATAGTTATGAAAGGGCTAAATTGATGTAAAATTTCTTAGCTTAAAAAGGGATTATTTTGGTTCAAATTCTTTATAATACCAGTTGTTCTTTTTCTAACCTTTCAAGACCTCTATGTACTTAGACCAGCTATTCCCTTTTTTAAGAGGCTGCATAGAATCTTTGCCTGCCTCTGTGGCAAATGGAGAATTTGTACTGGAAAGAATACTAGTATTGAGTGTGTGATTCAGCTTTTCTTTTGTTACTGAATCCTTTTGGTCTGCTGCTGCTGTAAACCAAGTCAATGTGAATGAGGATTAGCCTGGTGAAGTTGAAGTTGTGTAGAAGTGGGAACTATTAACAAGAATCCTGCTGGGTAGTTTGTACAGTATCTACACCTCTGCAAAGGGATCTGTCAGAAATACCCATTTGGAGCACAGAATTTCATCTCTACTCTCTGTTGGTGTAAACATCTGTATAGTGTATATGAAGACAGACTGCAGCCCAGAGCCATCCTTTCCACTTTGGAGCGGCTGCCTTTTGCCAAAGTTCTCCATACGGCAACCTCTTCAGTCCCCTTATCTCCTTTTGCCTGTCTTGGTCAAGTTGTGCCAACTTGCAGCAACAGATAACACGGCGTTATGTTCCATGCGAGTGCCACTTCTGTGTTTCACTTTGCTGTATCTGTGTGCTAACTTAGATGACAGGTGTTTGAGGCCAGTCACCTTTGATTTACTGTTGAGAGTGCCTTTCACATCTCTGTCACTGTAGACACAATAAATAATGAGATAATAACAACTTCCTGCCATTGAAGAAGAAAGCAGGTGCGTTACCTAGTGGTCTGTCTTGCCTTTGACTGCAACCAAGGGAATCTACAGGTGTTCAGCTGGCCACAGGAGGGCTCTCGTATTGTTCCCTAGATTCAGTAAGGACTAGAATGTGAACAAGGACCACCTAATTCAGATCAGACAAATTCTCTCTCTTCCTAGATTACACTCATAGCTTATGAAAAATGAAGATTGTATGGCTCTTTTACAAAGCCTTTCCATCAGGGTTAAGGCCAGCTGGGACAATTAGATTATATTACAGAATATGAGTCCATTATTCCCAATATTTTTGTAGCCAGAACTCACTGCAGCCACCTTCCCCACTTTTCCAGACCCTAGACTTCATCTTTGTCTGGTCCTTTCCACTTCTGTTTTCCTCCTTGTGCTCTCCCTCGGTTTAATGTCTCTCAACGGCAATAGCAGGGAGGTCATGCTAACTATCCCAGAAGGGTTTATTAGCCTGGACTGTAGTCACTGCCACGCTTTGCCTCTAACGTCATGACTCTATCCTAAAGGACACTTTAGTGACTCAAAAGTAAGAACATAAGCTATAAGATTTTAGAAATGCACTTTTGTTTTGTCGAGATGCTTCTGCTGAACACATAATATTTGAGTGCCTTTACACAGTACAGTCATTTTAAAAGAATGATACTAACTCCACAGACTTTAAGATGAACAAGGAATGAAAGCCTTTTACTCTGCTGATATTTTATATATATATAAAAAAGCCTACCAGTGCCATGCACAGATACAGTCATATGCATACATATATGTATTTATGTGTCTTGATATGCATCTATATGTACATTAACAATATATACATAAAGATGGAAAAAGGACAGTATTGCACAGTAACATTAGAAACACATAAACAAATGCTTTTCGTGGAGGGGAAATACAAGAAAAGCATGCTTGAATTGTACGCTTTCCATGTTGGTATTACTGGATTTCCATTTTCAATAGTTTGTATGTATCCACATCCATGTACATCCATTCATGGTTAAGCCTAACATTTGAAGAGTTCCAGTTTCCTACGGTCAACATTTCAGCAATGTCTATGGAGTTTACGACCACCCTGAGTCCTTAATTTCAATGATAATTGTGTGTCTAAACATTCCTGAGAAGACTATTCCCGACAGTCAAAGGTACTGAAGTCCCTCAACCCAAAGCCAGCGCACCTCAAAAGCAGGCTGGCATGCACTAAACCAGTCTGAAACAGAGACAGACGAACTCAGCGCACATTTGGACAGCATTGCTTTTGGGAGTTGTCTGAGTCACTCTCATGCTGAAATAATGTCCCTGCAACCAGGCTAAATACAGGGCTCCCGGAGCACCTCTCACTCTGCAAGTGTGTGATCCAGTTTTGGGCCTGTCCACTTTCTTTGGGCCAAACCCACTCATCTTTGTCTTCATTTTCTCAAGCTAGATAAAATCACAGCATCATAAGACACATGTAATGAGTTCACATCTCATTTTCTGGGTTTCCCCATAAAAGTTACATTCATCATGCTCCAGAAAACACGTTGCAATGGATGTCTTTTAGTTGGCATAATGTTTTCAGTTGAAAGCAGAAATAGCCTGCATCTTGGCTTTTGCGGCACACTGGTTCTATACTGTTTGATGGCTGTACCAGCTCTGTCAATGACTGAGCTCAAAATATTTTCCTAGTTCCTGTCTCCCATATTGCTCTTTTGTAGTGTACAGAGGTTGTAAGAGAAGCTGAGTAGTCCTTGTGTCCTAGAGCCTTACACTATGGGGATAGCCTGGCTCTTATCTATGGACATTATTCCACAATCCCACACTCACCAGCCTCCTAAGTTTCTTCCCTCCTGGGAAAAAAAAGAAAAAAAAAAAAAAAAATCAGATTTCTTATTAGTCTCTACCCTGTCTCCCCACCATATGGCCACAAACTGTCTTGCCTTCAGTAGTTTTCTCTGTGTTGAATGCAGGGGCTGATAATGACACTTCCCCCCTCCCCTTTACAGAAGGCATTCGTTCAGCTGGAGGACTGGGGGTGTAGGAGTGCTCAGTGAGGGGCTGTGAATATTCCTCAGGAAGCAGCACAGGGTTTGGTGTAAGATTAAACTGGGTAATCCATAACTAGAGAAGGCATATGGTGTGTCAGCAGGGTGGGAAACACCAACAGACTAGGGAGTGGCCGTGAGCAGAGCTAAGGGGAAGGGCCTGGGAAAGCCAGAAGTTTGCTGCCTTTCCTAGAAGCAGCTGATCCCTGCTTCAGTGGCAGCAGCAGTCTGCTGTTCCCAGGAGCCTGCTCCAATAGGCAGCTATCCTCTTCGCCTTTCTCAGAGCCAGTCCTGCCCACATCAGTCCTCAAAGGGTTCAGAATGCCAGATACAAAAACAATTGCACAGCACTTCAGCCCCCGTCTCCTGAGGCTTGTGCCTCTTGAGAAGCCTCAATGTTTTCCTAAGTAATCATGAAACGAGTTCCTCCCAGCCAGTTAAATTTATGATGAATTACGATGGTCTTATTCACTCATGAGACAATACGGTTCTGCCCATCATTCCAGTATTTCGCGTTTCACTGTGTTTATCTTGCACGCTACTTAAGCTGTCTGTCTTTTCCAGATGATGAGTAATTCAGGCAAAACCACCTGCAGATGCTTCTTCTCTCATTCGTCCTCCCCTCCCTTGGAAATCTGTGGCGGCATCTGTTTCAGACAAACAGTCCTCCAAAAGAATGGGAAGAGCTGATTCTCAGATAGCAACCGAGACAATAACCACTCTCCTATCTTTTTAATGTCATTTAATAAAAATTTCAGCAACTGTTCAATTCTGTTACATTTGTAATCAACGGCACAGATGTCAGGTTTAATTAGCAGTCAGTGATGGGTTCTGTATTTGTGCTTCAGTCAATATGGTCTACTGTATATCAACTATAATGCAAACTTACAGTGAAAAGCATTGCAGTTCAAATGAACAGACTATTCAGCCATATCAACATTTTCTGGACAAATCTAGGGATAAAATGAAAAGGAGAGAACAGTGCAGAGAGAGTTCTGTGCATTTCTAATAAGTATATGGGGAAATACAAGGGAAAATATGCAAAACCTGGCCTGGAAAAGTCCTCCACAAGTGTATAAATATTTGCCAGTATGGTATTTAACTTCTTGGCTGAATCTAGATTACATAAAGTGTTCAGTGTCAGTGCACTCAGAAAAGGAAAGCAGTGGAGCCCAAAAAAAAAAAAAAAAAAAAAAAAAGGAAGAGTATTTAAATATCATAATGAATTGCCCTTTAATTTTTCAGTCTTCAGGTGAACCCCCTTCCTTTTCAATTCTATCATTTGTATTTTAAATGCATAATGAAAGAGCTGCTATCTCCTTTTCACTAAAGCAAGGACTAAGTTAATTCTCTCTTAAACTCTGGCATAGAGAGCCTGGTCATCTGTTCTCCCCCTAGCTGACAAAACCACTTCTATTGTTCCTCACTCCTTTGGTCACCTTGCTCCAACAAGTTTCTGACATTGCCTTCCTTCCTTCCCTGCCAGATGCGCCTTTGACACTTGACTTTGTGTACTCTCTCACTTCCATTGCTGCCTCCCTTTGCGCAGCGCACGGAGAACGAGTGCACTCGGGGTCTTCAGGGGCAACCTGAACGCAGCAGGACTGTGACTGTCCTTACTTCCACGCATAAAGGTTGCAGGGAATGGTGAAATCTTAAGGGCGATGGGTTTGGCTTTTTGGTTATTTCCAAAGTAATGGGAGATGGCAGGAAAAGGAGGAGGCACAAGTACACCAAGATGCTTCCTGAGACAATGAGTTCTGGAAATCATAAGACTCAGATTAACAGCAAGTAAGCCATCAGAACCATTTATAAGCATAAATACATGTGAAAACCAAGCTGTTTTCACATATTAATATTGTAGAATTTAATACTTTCATGCTACATGAAACAACTTGGTAGCAAACTCTGTGAGCCTGAAGACATTAATAATGAGCTTGAGTTTAGTGACAGAAGGAAAAAAAATAACACTGCAATGTGCATCACATTAATTGTGGTGGGAGGGACACTGTTTAGCACTAGCTAATTCAAAGCTGGGCCCTTGGGAGCTAAAAAACTAGTTGCATTTGCTGGCACAGCTGTAGCTGTCTAAGAGATTACTAAACCGTAATGGGATGTATGTGGCAATCAGATACAGCAGACCAGTCATTTGAGAAAAATTATATCAATCATTGTCTCGATATTTTGTTTTAAACTAGGTAGATAAAATTAAGATATTCCAAAAATTATTTCCAGTAAGGACTGGTGGTATAACATGGTGAAATGAATACCTGAAATATTTTAAAAATCAAGCTTCAATAAAGCATGGAAAGTTATACTTTACAGAGGTTCCAGGGTTACAATATCATTCTCTGTCTTTGTAAATTACCAGTAACTGTGAATTATTTTTAAGCTGCTGCATATCTGCATTTGAAAAAAACCCTGAGCTTTAACTTTAAAGCTTTACCATTTAAAAATGCTAAGTCGTCAGTTCTTATGAAGAAACAATCAAACCAATGCAGCATTGCCCTTTTGAGTCAGTGGGTGCATTGACACCAATTAAAGATAAGGGGTGAATTCCAATCAGTTAAAACCAACTGTCCCTCGATTCAGATTAAAGAAGGAAAGAGGTTGAAGGCGGAGGTGGGAGTGGATGGGGAGGGACCTGTAGTAATAGAGATTAGGTAAAATTGCTTGAATGAGACTGTGGCAGTAGGCCTGTTTAGGATAAGGCAAAGTTTAGAAAGATAAACTGGGATAAATGTATGCGATGAAACAAATGGGAAGCAAAAGGAAGGGAAAAAAAAAAAAAAGTGCCATTCAGAAGTATGGGTGAGAAGGAACAGTAAGCAGGTTTTAAATGGTAAAGGAAAGGACAAGGTTATTGAGGAGAAGGTTATAATTTCCAATTGTAAAACTGATGTGCTTGAAACTAAATAGTTGAACTAATAAAAATTGGAGCAGAAAGATAAAGGAGATTTTGGTAATGCAGGCAGTAGCTGGAACCATGAGAACAATAAGCGAAGCATCCTGGGTGAGAGGAGGTCTGAGAGCAGAAGTAACAGGCAGATGGCGGGAAGGGGAGCCACAAAAAGATGTAATTGACTGAAGAACTTTAGTGAAATTCAGTTTTAAAAATCTTACTAAGATTATGGATTCTGAGAATGTTTGCCAGTTTTGTATTGATTTGTAAAGTGGTTTTTCTCCCCCTACCCTCCAAGACTAAAATCTGTACAGAACTTCTTAATGACAGCTGAAGGCCATTAAGCAAGACTCTTGCATTTTATTTTTGCTGACTCAATGGGAGAGAACAGAAGGAACTGTCATCAGGAGGCAGAGGGAAGCACAGGCACTCCCAAGCGCCCAGAACAGAGCTGTGCCTGGACGGGTGTTCGTATCTCCATCAGCTTCCAGGAGAGCCGGACAGCTGCAGTGGCACGGGGGGAGACAACCAGAGCAGCGGTGGGACTCTGTGGTGAGGAGCTCAGATCTAAACTGCTTTGAGTTTATTTCATCAAGGTGATTAAATAGAGAGTGGAGGCTCTTAAATTTAGTCGTTAAGAGCTTTAGGGAAGACAGTGGGTTTTGTAAGGCATTGCACCAAAATGATGCTTTAGAAAGCCTCTATTTTGCTGGTACGCTTTTGCCATCCTTTGCTGTAGCACAGAGATAGTTTGGTTTATTTAAATCTGACATACGTTTTGCTGTATCATAAGAGCTTTGTGGCAGTTCAATCACATAAGTAGTGTCCAGCAGAGTTTAAATCAAGCCTTCTTCAGAGAAAGTTTTAAGTTCGTCTAGCTCATACCCAAATGATAGAGTCATCCCTTCAGCTAAATGGAGCCAAAAATAACAGAAAAGGGAAAAGAATAATTTTTGAGCTGCTTAACAACTTCCTCTTAATTATAATCTGTGTTAACCTTATAACAATCCTTAGTATGAATGTTGTCACCTTATCTTATTGAGAATTTTGTTATGTTAGTGTTCTTACTAAATCCTTAGGTCTCAGAGTCAGGGCCTCATCTGGGACTCTCAGATATTTGTTGTTTGGTTTAAATTCAGCTTTCAGAAATGCAGGAAAAAGCTGGAAAACATAACTACCTTAGAGGTTAAAAAACAAACAAACAAACAAACAAACAAACAAAAAAAAACAAACCTTGCCAGTCACAAACAGTACTAAATAATTCCGTTTGGAGATGGGAGGAAGTGAGGTGTCTGGTTCATAATTGGACTTTTAGGATTAGTGATACTGAAAATCTGAAATTAATGCTGTAAAGAGTAAGGAAAACAACTCTGTGTGCGTGTGCACTTGATGCATTTTACATGGAGCTATGTTTTGGGGTATACAAGAAATTAATCTTACCACCAGGACACGCTTAGCCTCTCAGCACTAAGCAAGACTGAAGTTTTGTATGTTTGTATGTGCAGAAACTGGCAGAGGCTAAAATGAATCCTAACTACAGTTCATATTTAGAGCATCTGTGATACTGAAACTGGATTTGCTTGTCAGTGTTCTAATTTTGGATTGTCTTAATGTTTTATCTTTCAATTAAATGAAATCCTTTCGGCCTAGCACAAGTGGGTTCTCATTTGTTTGTTGTTAGTAAGCTGTCCGCAAGACAATATGCCCTCTTTGGCTTGTCCTCTGCACTTATGAAACTTCTTAGTTTATAAAATAATTATTTGATCATATCCCCAAGTGTTGATTTTAGCATCTCTCCATGTTTTATAGAGAGAGACTTCCAGCTGCTGCACACTTGAATATGTTCTGCCCTAACTCGGTGGCAGCAAACTGAGGTATCTGTGCCCGGCTTGCCCAGAGATGTGTCGTCACTGGGAAATACCTAGGTACCGGGACCAGCATTTCTACATTGGACTGGCAGACTAATGTCTGGAAGCTTTTTTCATCATATGCTTCCATCAAATGTTTTTCCAGCAGAAGTATGGGTCACTTCAAAACAGTGATAGTATTTCTGAACTTGCATTTTCCCTTCTGGGAAATGCTGAACAGCAGGGCATGGAGCTTTTTTTTTAAAAAAAACAAAAAACAAAAAACAAAAAAAACCACCAAACTCTGCCCTGGGCTCCTTAGAGTCCTTGGGGTCAGTCCAGACCTTTTTTTCTTCCAAGAGAGACCGAGTATCATTCAGCTAGTTGTTTCATTCTTCAGGGAAATATGAACACTGTGCCTCAGCTATTCTAAAGAGGCTTTGCACAAAGTATCGACAGAGAAAACTAGTTTTTGGTGTAGGCAGCTGCCTGCGGTGGCAATCTACTGGAGATGCCATTTGACCCGGTAAGGGACAGATGTTTCCTTACAGCTCGCCTGCCAACAGGGTTAAGCAGAACTCACTGCTCCCAGAAGTAGACTTCAGTTTTTGTAGCAACACACAGGGCCAGACTTACGGCTGTTCCTGCTAAAGGGCGGGCCGGGGTGGGAGGGACAGTGGCTTTGAAGGGGAGTCTGTGATCCACTGGTAGCGGCAGTCACTACTCTCTCGCTTCTTCCCTGGTGCTGCTCTCCCCTTCAATTGCTCTCAGCCCTGAGCCTGCTCTTCACCTTTGCATGTCACCTCCCTCAGCAGAGGCTGCTCTTCCTGCTAAGAGGGAGAATGTATCTGGGAAAGAAGACAGCAGGCATCTGCTCATGCTGGAGGGAGAGGCACAAGCTCACAGATGCTGGTACCTTCCATAGCTCCCAAAAGCTCCACAGACCCCATGCAGACTTTCCTCCATCCTTCCTTCCTTCCCCTGTCCCAAAGCCCCGTGACTCTTCCATCATCCTTTCATCCCTGCTTCAGATCTACTGCTGTCTCTCAGTCTTTTCTCAGCTGCTGGAGCCTAGACTCCTCAAACCCTCATTTAGAGTTCAAGACTCCCTACTAGCCTCTCCTCTGCAACTTTTAGGCAATGCTTACAGATCTTTTTTTTTAGAACCATAGAATCCCTAGGTTGGAAAGGACCTTTAAGATCATTGAGTCCAACCGTGCCTAACCACTACTAAACCATGTCCCTAAGCACCTCGTCTACCTGGCTTTTAAATACCCCCAGGGATGGCGACTCCACCACCTCCCTGGGCAGCCTGTTCCAGTGCCTGACAACCCTTTCAGTGAAGAAATGTTTCCTAAACACACT
>JMFS01036757.1:0-12299 GCA_000699545.1 Podiceps cristatus
CAGCTGCAGGCCAGGTGGGATACACTTGGAAATCTAAAGTGGTACTAGATGCTTATATTTATCCAGGTTATTAGTCATTTTCAAAATCTCCGCCTCACTGCTACCTTACCCAGTTGGTAACTCCCTTTTCTAAACTCATTTCCATAACTAATTCTAAAAAGTTTTATCCCCTTCCAGACACATACATTCACAAGGAATTGTGGGTTACAAGCACAAGCCTCTCTTTTGGGAGTGTGGGATCCCGTTTGTTAAGGGGATAATAGAGCAATCACAGTGAACATAACGACCCTGGGAAGAGCAATGACAGGCAGAGGAGCCCTAGTAACCTTACCAAGGAGGAGGTCACCCCAAACTGGCTGCCCGTAGGACCGACAAAGGAGCAGGATCAGCCCATCATCCCACCAGCTGAGGCAGCCAAAGGAGGTCTTTCCCCAGAAGGCTGTGCAGACTGAGGTGATTATTGCCTACAGGGACATAGGGTTCAGTATGGGATGTTGGTGGAACTGTGCAGAATTTATGGGATGTTCTATAGGAATTGTGGGAACGTGTGGAAACTTCCTATGTGATGCTTAGTGGAAGGATCAGAAGCAAGGTAAGGGAGGGATCTAGATGGTCTGGAGATGAAAAAGCATGGGGAAAGAGAGAACAAGGAGCTAAAAGGCTGGATGTAAACAGGGGCTGGTCAGCACACTTGTCTGACCGAGTCCTGTGTTTGGTAACTGCAGTGTATCCTGCATTCTTTTTAAATTCTCTTCCTAGTTGTCTCCTTGGTGGAGGCATCCTCTCTTCTGGCCTGGTGTGTGTGAAACGGAGTGAGGAAGGTGAGAAGTCTTGATGCCTGTGCTGGTGGTGCCTTGGTGCCAAGGACCTGCAGGGCCCCAAGGTCTGTGTGCCAGCTGCCAGGAGAGAGAAGGTCTGGATACACCAGGAGGTCTCACACTGAATCCTGGAGAGACCCACAGCATGTGTGTGTCTGTCCCACCAGAAGCCTTCAATATTGTCAACAGGAGAGGAGAAAAAGGACAGGGCCGTTGAGGGCTGTTCATGTTTGTGTGACCATGATGCTCATTTCTGCGGGTGCTGACAAAGACAGGGTGTTCTGTCTGTGTTGATCGGTGTGGCCAGCTGTGTTAGTGTGTGTGTGGGGTGTGGACACAGAGCTGCAGCAACCTCCATCACTACCACTGGGACAGGAGGAAGCCCACTGAAGCTTCTAGCCCACTGGAATTGTCCGCCTTTAACAGATGCCTTGGTGATGTGGGGCTCTGGTTCTACCTGCACCTGTGGTGCTCCCTGCAACCCGTCAGTCCACTCATTGGTGAGAAAACAACCCACAAGGACACACCCATGGTGTGGGTCCCTACTTGTTGCACTTCATGTTGTCAGTCTACCAGCTGGATGAAGGCTCCTCATCTGCAACCCATCAGTCCACTCACTGGTGAGAAAACAACCCACAAGGACACATACCCATGGTGTGGGTCCCTACTTGTTGCACTTCATGTTGTCAGTCTACCAGCTGGATGAAGGCTCCTCATAGCATCCGAGCAGAGGATGCACTCAGGGCTTGGCAGAGGTTGTGATGCCGGTGGCACAACTTCTGGCAGTGTCAAACCAGCCTTTGTCAGCTACTCTGTTCCCACTCCAAGTTTCAGTTTTTTTTCTCCCCTGTTACAGAGGGTCATACTTGTTTATACTTCTTTTCATGCTGATTCTTTCTTTGTTTCAAAGGTTTCTTTCTGTTGTCTTAGTTACTGTTTAATTCATCAGATGGCTGCCTTTGTCTTTAACATCACCCCAGTTTTTGGGCAGACAACTTCTCAGGCGTTTCTGGGTATTCCATTCACCCACACACCTTACACTCACATTCTTATTTTACCAGATACTCTTACCCAGGGCACATTGCCAAGGCGGTGCCTTGTGGGCACCCCCATGCTGGGGCACGGAGAAACCAACCCAGGCAAGATACAGGCTGGAAGCGTGTCTCCTGTCTCTCAAGCTGAAACTGCTGGAGTGGTTTGTGAGTTATGACCATCGCATACCTGTTTAAATACTCTCTTCTTTCTCCTGTGACTCTGGGGGTTCAGCCCCACACTCCACGGGAACGCCGTTCCTCAGCTTTGCCAGACCTAACAGCCCTTCAGGCTTCCCTGTCTCCAGCACAGTGGTGCTGGACATTTACCATGCCGTTAAGCCAGATCATACTAGGGAAATACACCAAAAAGTTTAACATTTTTCAGTACGGTCTTTTATTACTTTTTTCTCTAATGTGCCTACTGTTGTATAATAATACACTGCTCACAGACCAGTAAGATAAATGAGTTGAAAATCTTTCCTTAGGTCACTCTTAACTTTTAAAATATCCTAATGATATTAGAATAAATATATTAGCTAAAATCAATTGAATTGAATGGATATTTACCAGAACTAATCACTGGAGTTGTTTTTAATGTTGATTTATTTAGACTTTGTAAGTGCTTCAAAGTCTCGATAACATTTTTTGTTATTATTTCCCAGAAGACAAAAAATCATTCAAACTCCAGAAAGTGCAACAAGCCATTAATAAAGAACTGCAATAAGCCATATAGAATCTTCATAGATTGGCATGTATTTCATTGCTGTTTTGAAAATCACTGTGTTTATTTGCAGCTATTCTTAACTGATTTATCCATAAAGTTTAAATTATAGTTAATCACAATTAGCATTTTTACCAAAAGCAAGTGTTGGAAGGCATTTGCCAAAGGGATGTGAGAGAAAATTACTTTTAGCATTTAATCCACCAACAGTCATCTAAAATGGCAATTACCATCTAGCAGGCAAATAACACCTATCTGATAAACTGTGTTGGTGCTTAGTGTGCTTCTCTAGACTCTGGTGTTATGAAAATCCACAGTGTTGCCGAGGTTTTAAAGGCATTTAGCACTTAGCATTTGAAACAGCAGGAGCTGCTGTAAACTCATAATAAGACTCAGAGCTATGAGATGATCCCACTTGTTTAATTTTTATTATCTCAGGAGGAATGCAAGATCCTCTGCTGGCATAAACTGTTGCAGCTTAATTGACTTATAACATATACCAGCTGGTGATTTGGCTAATATTTTTGGTCTGTAGTGCATAGGATTAGAGTATTCACATCTCAGTCCTAGACAATATGAAAAACAAAAATTATGGCATAACCTTACAATCTGTACTGATTTTTCTAGTTGCTGAGGAAAGGACTTAGCTCTTGGACTTGGCAAGATCAATTCTGGAATGAAATTAAGGTGAAACTGAAATAAAAATATCCAGATTCAAGCCCCCCCCCTTTTTTTTTTTTTTTTTTTTTTTTTTTTTTTTTTTTTTTATTCTAGGTGTCTTTTCTATGCTAAGTTGTGCCAAAATCTTTCATAACTAAAGAATTTGTTGGGGAAGCTGAGTGTGTGAACAGATTGGGGGACTCTGAGATGACGAGAGTACCTAGGCACCGGAAGGTAACCAAGTGTCCTGTGCTCTGGACTCTGTCAAGGGGAGCTGCAGGAGGCCTTTCAGTCCCACCATTTAATCAATTATGAGATCATTAAATGATCATACCTCACAGAAATGTTCTATGTTGAATCATCAAAATCAGCTGGGAGTAAGATGCATACAAGGCAATATATTATTTAGCTTAGGCTCCATACGAGAAAATTCGCAATGTATAACAAATTTCAAGTTAAAAATACAGGTTAATATGAGCTTTGGAAAAAAATGTACCTGGTGCAGGACTTTTATAAACTTGAGGGATACTAAAGTAGAGATGTTTCATATTAGAGCATTCACTTTAAACTGAAGTGTATCTGTTGCCTCTTTTTGAATCTGCAAGTCTACAGAGAATTGTACTAACCAGCTTGCATAATTGACCAGTGAACACCTTTTTCATAAACTGCCTTTCAAATTAAATATACAATAAATTGGTCTGCCTTATAAAAAAGATCAATTCAATAAAAGTTTTTTTCTTATAAGTTGCTTTTAATCAGGCCTCAACTTATGAGTAATACTGCATGGCTGATTCTTTACTTCTGTGATTCCATCAAAGTCAGGCACTATCAACTTATGCAAGTGCAGCTCAGATATTTTGAATTTTTTCTCTAAATGATGGGTCTTTTATTTAGGTGAGTGTCTTTTTTTTTTTTTTTTTTTTTTCCTTTAGAACATAAGTACCAGTTTCACGCCTTTCCATTTGTTAGGAAAAATTGGTTCAGACATGACAGGCTTCATATAATTTCCAGTGTGAACTCCATTGGGCCTTGCCAACTCAAATTCATTTAAAAATATGTCCTTTCTGCATTCTAGCCCACATTTTTATCTCCTTGTTGAAGTTCACATGAATCATTAGTAAGTTTTATATTTTTTTTTCCAAACAAAAATCTAAGAACCTACTGAATACTTCAGGTTTCAATACTTCTCTGCATCATCTAGTTTTTACTCTGCAAATAATATCAGGTCTTACTAGACCTATGCTCTCCTTTGTTTCTCTCATTTCAAACACATTTATAGGAGTCTTTTCTTACTGCTTTATATAACCCACTAAGTGAAACTTTTTTTTTTTTTTTTTTTTTTTTAGCTTTCTGAGTTTTTTTGTTCATTTAAGCTTAAGAGATGCTGTGGAGTCTCCTTCTCTGGAGATATTCAAAACTGCCTGGATACCATCTTGTGCAGCCTGCTCTGGGTGATCCTGCTGTAGCATGGGGATTGGACTAGATGATCTCCTGAGGTCCCTTCCACCCCCTGCCATTCTGTGATTCTGTGACTCTGAGATTCTGTGATTCTGTGATTAATGTATTCTTTATCTCTTGCCATAGCCATGCTCTCTAGTTCCCACTTGGTATGATTCTCTATTGATTTTCAAGTCGTTAAAGACCTCTGATGCAATCGTAGCAACCTCTATATTTTTCTTCTTCAGTAGGATGGTTTCCTATGGTATGTCTATTTCAGTAACTTCCAGATCTTATGCTTTCATATATCTCTTAGATTATTCCAGGAAATTGTACCTCCTAGTTCCCTGAGTTTGGCACAGATTGATTTTTCTGAAGTTGATTGTTGATTGCAAGTTAACATGACAACAGCAAAGAATCACAAAATCACTCTGGTTGGGAGGGACCTCAGGAGATCTCTAGAACATTCCCTGCGTAAAGCAGGGTCAGCTAGGAGATCAGAAGAAGTTATTCAAATTATTCAGGTTTTTGTCCAGTTGGGTCTCGAGAAACCTTCAAGGATAGAGATTCCACAGCCTTTATGGACCACCTTTTCCAGTACCTGACAGTCCAAATGTTGAAAAAGTTCTTATTTATATCCTGTTGGAACTTTTCTTGTTACAGTTTATGACCAGTTTCTTGTTCTCATGCCATACACAACTGTGAAGAGCCTGTCTCCATCTTTTCCAAAACCTACTCATGGGTATTGACTGGCTGCTGTTAGGTCCTCCCAAAGCTGTTTCTTCTCCAGCCTGAATAAGCGCAGCTTCCTCAGCCTCTCCTCACAGGTCAAGTGCTCCATCTCCTGACCATTTCAGTGGCCGTGTGCTGGACTTAAACTAGATTATCTTCATCTCTGTTTAGAGACCTGACAACTTTGCTGAGCATCTTTTCCCCTCACCAATGTCTCCTTTAGGATCTCACCTCCCACCTGCCTGGACAATCTGAAGTCTGCTTGCCAGAAGTCCAGGCTCTGTACTCTGCCCCTTGCCTTCCTCAGTCCCCTCTAGCCCTTGAAACCCACTATTTCATTGCCACTACAGCCAGGATTGCCACTGAGTTTCACATCCCCAGCCAGTTCTTCCTTCCTAGTGAACAGCAGATCCAGCCACTCATCCACAGTCCAGACACCCTCCAGAAATCTGGATTACTTGCATCCCATTGGGTTGCTCTTCCAGCAGATTTCAAGTAGATTAAAGTTCCCATTTAACAAAAAGGATCTGTGATGAATAGAAGTCTTCAGTTAATTTCATAGTTCTCCCATGGTTCTAATGATACTGATGCAGACATATTTCTCTCTCATATTTAATGACAGGCATCACTAAAAAGCCAAAACAACCTTTCACGTATGGTTAGGTGTGTTACAGCTTACATGCTCTCCTGGTAAGCATTGTTGGCCTAAGTGTTTAAAAATAGTGTTTACAGATACTAGCTCATCTAAATGCTCATATAATTTTGTTACAGTTAAATAAAGGTATGTATTTACATCTTGGCTAGTTATTATAACTGGGAAAAAAATCACTGTGTGAAAGATACATGATATTGCTCAGTTACTTAGGTAAACTTAACCAAATATATGAATTAAGAAAAATAAATAACAGCCTTATAGAAATGTATGTGTTTCGTTTGTTAAATAACTGAACCACACTTTAGTGGCTAAAAATGTATTTAGTGATAGCACAGATTAAGGAGACCTGTGTTACTTAAACAAGATCTTGCTCAGCATTGGGTGCTCTGAACATTCCCCTCTCTGTTTCTATTCTCTCTACAGATAACTGCAATGCTGTTTTTGACAGGGTAACATATGGCCATTCTGTAGAGTTCCTGGAAGAAGACACCCAGAAAGATGACTAAGTATGGGTTTTCCCAGCTGCTTGTGTTTGAAATCCTGTAAAAAGAGACAGCACCAGGCTGTGCCATTGTACAAGTGCCATGAGCCAATGCAGCTAAATGAGAGAGCTCACGCACAGAGACAGCTGTACTTCACCAGTGGCTTGTCCTCTATAAATACCTCAGGTTGCATGTGAAGTTAATCTTACCACAGGCAGTCTTTTGCTTGATGACAGTCAAGGTCATTATGCAATCACAGGATTGTAGGGTAATTCAGGTTGGAAGGGAGCTCAGGAACACTGTTGTGTGCAGCCAGTGGGATCAGCGTAAAGCGTATTTTAGAGCAGCACACAAATCCATCGTTACACAACACAGCCAGGCTTGGGTTCAGGCAGAGGGTGAGTGGATGGCTCCATGCCACGTGAACAGGAAAGCTCTGACACCAGGAAGACCTAAGGCACATGAATACCCTCTCTTGCCCAGTAAAATGTCCCTGGGCTGACCCTTTCTATATTCCATAATGAGTCATTCTAAAACTTCTTTAAGTCTCTAGAGCAATATGTAGGTATTTTCTGTACTTGTCAAAGTCTTGCTTGAAAATTTGAGCTCTGAAGTTTGGTTTGATAACTGCTTCATTATATAGGTTTATTATAAATCATAGGGGTAGTTAGCTATAAGATCTGTACCACAATTATGGCTCACTCATCTGTAGATGGAAGAGTAACAGTCTGGTCAAAGTTAGTGCAGCTTTACATGGAAGATTTTGAGTTGAAAGTATTTTCTGTTCCCTTACAGCTGGTGGGAATGACTAGTACAGGATAGCATCATGAGTCTGTATACATCTCCAGATACCCTTTAAGGGAAACCTTGGTTGGGGGAGGAGAAAAGGTTGTGGTCAGCCCTGGGAGGGCACAGGGAACACCTCCTGGGCTAGGGGAAGCGGCTTTGGGAGAAAGAGAACCAGGCATTCCAGATGACCTGTGGAGTCCTGGTGTTCATACCTGCTCAGCGGTCAGCTTCAGTCTTTTGCCATGGAGGATGCTCATGCACCCTCTACCAAGGTGTAGGCCCTCTTTGGGGACTCCTCCAGGCTGTGGAATAATCCCCCATCGGAGCAAATGACCTTTGGAAACACTGCTGCCCCTTCTGCCATCCATGCAAGGGGTGTTTCTGTCACCAAGCATTCTGTAACAAAGCAGACAGCAACAGGCAGCACTGAACAACACACTCCAGAACAATTAACTCTGCACACTTTGGCTGCTAGAATTGCCCCAGGCGGGAAGGTACTAAGAAATTACACTGATGAGCACAGAACAAAGATTTATCAAGAATAAGAAGAACTGAAACAGACTTGTGTTTCTGCATGTTTTATTTTTTCAAAATAGTAATTGTGTACTCAAAATCAAAAGAAATAAAGTTATTTTGCTGTTTCATTTCAAAATTCCAGCACACCTGCTAGGACATTGCTGATGTCCTGAACAGAAGTGGAATGAGAATATATTACTAGTTAGTGCGTTAGCTTTTAAAATTCTGTTGGGATAATAAAATTGACAACAGTTTAAGTGTTGCTGCATTAAATCTTGCCTGGTTAAAACAGTCATCGGATTGTTACAACCAATCAATTAAGTTGATCCTTGTCAACTTAATGTTAACACACAAAAACTCAGCCACCCACTAACCCCGTTTTAGCAGTGCAGCTCAGGAACTGGCTGGCATATAGACCATATACCCTCTGAGCGCTGAAACCACGAAGTGGGGACCTCAGTGTGGTAGTGAACTCTCTGGACTTCTCCCTGGCAGCTCAGAAGAAATACCAGTGACCTACATTTGGGCTTGTAAAACCTGGGAAATGAAGCCAAAACACAGATAGGTTACCTGTCCGTATGGTATCACATCCTCAAAATCTCAGCTAGTTAAACATTACCTGAGGAACTGAAAAGAAGGTATCCAGTCATTTTCACTTTGGATAGTATTTCAGTCCATACTTCTGAATTATTTTCTATTCATGTCAGACTCCCTGACATTCGTCTTTGTGTTTCTTTTTTTACTGAATAAGTCATAAAGCACTGCTGGTGTCTTTTTCTGCACATTAAAGTAACTTTTTTACATTGGGAATAGTGAAATGTGGACTATGGCCTCCCCATTGTAGTGACAAACTTTGTACCAATTTGTAGCCACACTTGTACTAACAAAACAACATGGGGTCAAGTCTGAGAAATGGGTGTACTTTAGAGCATGGGTGATCCTTATTCTAAAGTCTTTTAAAGCAGTTGAGATAAATTACACCTTTGAAATGCCCATTTTTCCCAAATAACTGAAATTTGTCCACTGAAGGTCTAGTTCATCTGTAGACATCTGCACTGGAGACGTACACAGTGAATTCCAGCTCAGTGCTTTAAAATGTGAGCTATTCAGCTAAAAGCTTGCTGTCGCGAGAATCATAGGATGATAGAATACTTGAGGTTGCAAAGGATGTCTGGAGATCATCTGGTCTGACCCACCAGTCACAGCAGGGCCAGCTTCACAGTTAAATGAGATTGTTAAAGGCCTTGTCCGTTAATTCTGTTTTTCTCATCTTCCCTTGCTTTTGCAGATTTTCTTGTGGGGTAAGGTATGAAAGCAAAGTCCCGGGAGCTGCAGTCACCAAGCCTGCTCCTTGTTCTCTCACCGCAGGTTGCAGAAGAATAATGTCATTCAGTGCTTAGTCAGATGAATGAATCACAACTTGTTTTAAGATTGCTTATTGGGGATTAACTCTCTACCTTTCTCCCCTAACATTTGCATTAATTAAAATGCAAAAATTTGGAGAGGTCAGAACATCACTGCATCATATCCGATGGCAGGCAGCAGGGAGCAGCCACCTCTGGGCTTCATGACACAACATTTGGGAGTGAGAGGAGAGCTGTGGGAAGAGAATAAAAAGTGTGATCAGAGTTGGGGAAATGGGAACAGTCAGATACGAGACAGAAGAGAAAAAAAAAGAAGTATTTTGGAAGAGCCAAGTGGAAGAATAACTTTCCTATACAAACTTGAAGGAAAAATATATATAGTGGCCCCAGCAGAAGCTGAAATAAAGGGGAGAAATAGGATTTTGCAAAGGAGAAAGCGCACCTGCAGAATGAGAGCAAAGGAAGGAGTAGCTCCGAAGCAATTGTGAGAAGCGCAAGCTTCCCAGGAACAGTTACTACAAACAGCAGGAAAATAATACAGGAGCAGTAAAACAGACTCAGAAAGACAGCAGCATACCCAGCTATAGCTGTGTAAAAACATTCAGCTAAAGGCACACACAGGTTGGCCCGGGGAGTGTTAAGTTTCAGCATGAAAATATGAGGTGCCCCTTCCTGAAAGAATATTTGAT
The DNA here is from genome assembly GCA_000699545.1 of Podiceps cristatus. Taxonomy (NCBI): domain Eukaryota; kingdom Metazoa; phylum Chordata; class Aves; order Podicipediformes; family Podicipedidae; genus Podiceps; species Podiceps cristatus. Next base: position 9,898 of record JMFS01036757.1, read on the forward strand.
AACTTTACTGCCTGGCAGGAAAGTAGCACTGCAAAACCACTGAGGATTTGGGTGTCATGCTGTCTTAAGGAGTCATGTCCACACCGCCTTGAGGGAGCTTTCCAAAAACAGTAGCTATGAGAACTGCATTATTTCAATTCAAATGCATCCAAGATTGGAGGGGGGGGAGGAACTGGAAAGGAATTTTATGGAATCACTGATCTTTCTTCATTAATAACTGCTTCGAATTTAAGGGTTGGAAACACCCAAAGATGGAGCCTTGACTTCTAGCAAGGTTTAATTGATGGGAAGTGCTGTTAATGACTGAAGAAGCAAGGAGAAACAATGAAAAGCCACAACCGACCTTTCATGCCCTAAATTACACTAATATTCTTATGTCAAACAACACTGTGCCACTCTAAAAATCAGCTCTACAGATTCTTGCAAATTAGAAGTGGTGCATCCCAGTGGGTTTTAAAAGGATAAAGTATTTTCTCAAATGACAGTCTATAAAAAAGTGCAACAATCATGATTGAATTTACAGTTTCCGCTCACATTTCCTTTAGAGTAGCTGATGCTAAAAGACACATGGCTGGGAGAATGCCAGTACCGCAGGGACTGAGAAAAGGCACAAGCATAATACACACACAGTGGCACGGGGAAAAAAGCAGTTCAGTGAATAAGGACTGTGAAGGTGGAACTGGGATGTATACATTTTCCTATACATCCTTCTCAGGGACAATGCAAGTTTTATGCAACAACTATGGGAGACAGAGTTTATCTGAGCAATGAACTAGACAAACTGGTGGAAATAGGGTTTCAAAACCAAGGAAGAAACTTCCATTTTGAGGTTCCTACCCACGTGAATAAACACAGCTTGAGAGATATGTAATTAATGTACGGTGCGGCAAGCAGCTCCGCAGTACCACACATTCTTAAATCTGGGTGTAACTGTATCTGACAGGTAGTTTTATCAAGCCAGACTTATTTTGAATGGAAAAAAAAATGCATTTTCATAAAACTTGTTCATGTGTAATTACTGGAACACATGAACAATGTGAATGGTGTTGAGTCTGCATTAACTAAACCACTTGCCAGCTCAGACATGTAGGCATGCAGGCAGCCTCAGAGATGTTCACATTGGGTAAACCCCAAATCTGTTTGAGATGCAGAAGTGCTCAGTGAATTCATTCATGAACATGGACATTCCAACCAGCAAACAGTCCTTTGAATCATTTGGTGATCATTTGGTGACATTTTGGCCAAAGCAGAGGTAATGGGTTGAGCTGAGCTTGGATGTATAGTAGTATTAGCAGAAAGAAAATTTGGCCATTACTCTTACAGATAGTAATTTTCGTACACCATCACATTTACACATAATTGACATGTTTGTGGTTAAGATTACAAGGGTTTTATGGGTCAAGTTTGTTGGAAGGAATCAAAGTCTTAGACACATGTGCTTCCTTGATGGAAAAAATTTCTTCTATGAAGGAATGGACTTTACCAATCTCTGCAAATTCTCAATTAAAAAAAAAAAAGCTAAGGAGTAAGAAGCGTCATAATAAAGCAAATAAACTGGAGTGTCTGTAAGTGCTTTATTTTACAGTATTCACACACTTGCTGCTCTGTTTCTGTTCATCCTGAGGAAATGGTCACATATACTGTACCTGTCAGAAGCCGGATGAACTATGTTCCCTTGACATGTATGAGGCTGATGTAAGGAGATGTAATAGCATCTCCTGTTCCTTCAGTCTGTCATGCTTTATGGATAAGCCATTAGTCAATAAGTAGTTGCAAAATGTTTACAGAGAGGACTTCCCCCCCCAACCGCCCCCCAGGTTTATACCTATTCCCTATAGTCACCTTACATTCAGAGTTCTTTTTTTCTGGAAAGTTTCAACTACCTTTTTTGCATAAATCAGGTTCAAGCCAATTAGTAGAGCTGAAAACACATGCCATCTTCAAATCTGATTATTATCCTGCATTTTTTTTAAGCTGAATATTATACCAATGTCCTTTGCCTCTGGGCTTGCAGTCGAGTCGAGATGGATGGTAAAGCAAGCTCCGCTTTATTACGGCGCAATCAGACTTTTATATGCTTACTGCTAATTGTGATTGGTTAATACATACATTTGTCTTTAAATGATTGGCTAAACTTTATTAATTATATTTACATGTTTCTTCTACTTGCGGTTTTGCTAACAAGCTTGAGTCGGGTTCGATCCTTGTTCTCCCACGGTATACTTTCTCAAACTTCTTATCTGTGCAAGGTCAACATGACCCTGCTTCTTCTCCAGCTTGTACTTTTCCACTGAGCAAGCTTGTATTTTTTCACATGGCTTTGCCTAATGTTTTTCCCTCTGCACACCAAAACCCGATTCACACAGCTTTCCCCCAGACCCGTGGCCGCGCTCACTCAGCCA
>KL263801.1:0-22377 GCA_000699545.1 Podiceps cristatus
GGTGTGGGGTGTGGTGGGGGAGAGAGCACGGGGGGAACAGAGTAGTAGGGAGCTATCTGCTGGGGTAACCTGTGCTGAGGGAACAAAGTCAATCATATTCTTCAAAGAATGGCAGAGACCTCCCTCCAAATCAAATAGCTATGCCACCTCTTGAGAATCTATGAGACAGTTGGCCTAATTCTTCCACATGGTTGCAAACCAAAAGAAACTGTGGCAATCAAGCAGCTTATTTTCTTTGTTCATCACTGACACAGCTCCTATGGGAGCCTTAGGGAATCAATCAGCTGTGACAGGTGGCATGGCACCAATAGCAGACCTTGAACAAGGGCCCAAGGATGGAGCTTCTCTGTATCCCCACCCATCAGGCCTAGCGAGGGCAATGGGAATGCAGAACAGGGGGATGCATCAAAAAGGTGCAGCATCCTCTGGTGAGGCTATTACTATTACTAATTACTATTGCTTACTCCCATTGCCAACCCTCTGCCACCCGCCAAACATCTGAGCATGCAGGCTGTGGTCCCACCTCACTTACTCTGGGCGCAGGCATGGCTGCTGGTCTTGCGGAACCCTGTGGGGCAGGCACAGGTGTAATCCTTGCTGCTCGGCAGGCAGAGGTGAGTACAGCCCCCATTGTTGGCCCCACAACGGTTTCTCCCTGCTCAAGTAGCCAAAGACAAAAACAACAACACATAAAGCAAAGAGTAAAGAAAAAAAGAAAAACACCAGTCAAGGTGTCAAGAACCAGACGGGTAAGATAACTTGTCTACCCAGAAGGTAATTGAGAATAAGGAAATGTATAAACTAAAGCACTAACTCCACCTATAGGGTTCAGTTTTAAAATAAAGCATTTACCTCAATCCGCTTCTAGAGCAGATTATGGCAACTGAAGAGGACTAAGGGAAGTGTAAGTCATTACTAGTGATGACTTTGTATTTCTCCCCCCTCCCAAAACAGCTCTTGCATGAACAAGCCACGCATATTTCTTACTGAAAAGCCTCCACTCCCACGTGTCGGCAGGGGGAGCTGCGGTAACACCCAACACCAGGTTACCGGGGCTGAGGGACCTCAACTGAACTGCCCCAGCGCTGAACGAGGTGGTGGATGTGTGGACATGCTGGCTTCAGCTTGCCACCTCCCTGCTGTACGGGGTGGATGGAAGCAGGTCTTCTAGGGGCTCAAATGGGTCTCTACCCTCTCTGCAGTTACCTGCTGGCTGACGCTGAGGATGCAGTGTGTGGATGTCCATAGGGAAGTGGAGTTTGTTGCGGATGATCTCCTGGTTCTTGCCCGTGAATTTGTTGGCACTGTTGATGCTCTTGGTATGCCAGTCTGTCCAGTACAAACTGTCCTCAAACACGGTGATAGCAAATGGGTGCGGGAGGCCTGTAACAGACATCCAATACAGGGATATAATCAGGTCCAACAGGAATCAGGCTAGCAGGGAGACAAGGGAAAGCTCTTTCCACTGCCCCTTAGGCTTTGCCACAGTCAACTCACTCAAATCCACCTTACACTAATAGACAATTCCTCTCTTCTGTCCACCAAAGACTGGGTAGCAAATCCCATCCCTCAGTGGTGGCAGAATTCATCCCGCAGTAAAAGAACAGGAGACAAACATAGAAGCAGCAGCCAGTGGCTCTGAAACTCAGGTAGCACGGTGCTACTCTGCCTTCTATACTGGAGAGAGCACACACCCCACCCCCCCAATGTACGTAGCCCTGTTATTTACCTTGGCTAATAACAGCCTTCCTATTCCGCCCATCGAGGTCAGCTCTCTCAATGACATGATGTTTGGCATCCACCCAGTACATTCGATGTCCTGCATAGTCGATGGTCAGTCCGTTGGGCCAGAAGAGGTGTGTATCCGCAATGATGCGCCGATTAGAGCCATCCATGTTGGAATACTCGATGCGGGGAGTGTTGCCCCAGTCGGTCCAGTAGATAGTGCTGGAGGAGGCAGGGAGAGACAAGCTGAAAACTTATGGCCCACATACTGGACTCAGCATCACTCCCTATCAGGGCAAAACAACATCAGTTCTGCAACCTTGAGCATGAGACGGGGTCACAGCCATGGGAGAGGTGACAGCCAACAAGATGACACGCTTTCAGGCTGGTGACACCCTTTCAGGCTGGTGAAACCTGAAGGGCTCAGAGTAGGATTAAGGCTCTGAAGACCCCCAGCATTGTCAGGTTCCCCAGACTGGCAGTACCAAACTAAGGCTTGAGACTTGAGGCAGCCTTTGAGACCAAGGATGGGGTTTTCAACGTTCACCTGGAAGCACTCGCATGGAGGGCTCACTGGGGTCCTAAGTTTTCACTCACCCCTCCATAGGATGTAAGGCAATTGCTCGGGGCTTCTCCAGGTTCTGCCACAAGAGCACTTTCCTGTGAGTGCCATCCAGGTTTGCTACTTCAATTCGAGATGTCCCAGAGTCTGTCCAGTATAATTTGTCATGGATCCAGTCAATAGCAAGTCCACCTATCTCCAGGGGAGAATTAAGCACAGAATGAAACCAGGAGCAGGATGTGCTCAGAAAAATAGTTCCCTTTCCCTCTCAGCCTCAGAAGAGGCACTATTCAGTCCTCCTGTCTCATCCCCCATCAGCCAAAATGAATTCCAAGGGCACACTGATCTCACGCCCCTTCTATCCAACCCATCCTCTTGCTCAGGGAGATGCACTCAGTTTTGAACGCTGGGTACCCACTTTTCTCCACTCACCCACCCCTATTCTCACACGACAGTCAGTCCTTAGGCTTCTGCCTTTTTAGTGGTGACGCACCTGGGCTCTCCAGCCCTGTGGAAACGACCTCTTCCACATTGCTACCATTCAGATTGGCCCTCATGATGCGATCGAGAGTGACATCAGACCAAAACACTAGCTCCTTGCTGTGGTGGAAGTCAAGGGCAATGGCATTTTCCAGGTTGTTCAGGAGCAGTGTATACTCTGAGCGATGAGGCAACACTTGTCGGATATCTATTCGATTGGCAAAGAGCAGCACTGGCTCTGGCCCTGAGAACATAAGAGAAGACAGCGTTAGAGTACTTAGACAGGGTCCTGCCTACTATTCCCTCTGCACCAAGTCCCAGAACATAGTTTTGAAGTACTGGCAGCAAGAAATCAATTCCCAACCGCAAAACACTTCAGAGAGCTGTTTTCACATCCTAAATACACAGTCCTAACTCAAAGATGAGCAGTTTTAAACCTTTTGGCAAACATTCATTCAGCAAGAAGTGATCATTCCAGGTCCCACCTAAGCCCACCTCACTTCAGTCTCTGAAGCCGTGCCACTAGGCAGCCACTTGGCAGCTTATCTATAGTTTCATTTTCCTATATCCACCTCCTAAGCCATACAAACACATGTGCTCTGCCACATCTTCAATCACAGACAAGACGCAGTTAAAATCTGCCTCAGCCAGATATAATCTCTGCAGATACTTCCACTGCAGAGAGGGGAAAAAAAATCCCCCACAAAAAATACCCAAACCAAAAACCACACAAAAACCAACCAAAACCCAATATCAACATCCTTTATGTATTTCATTAGGGGAATTCCTAAAGAAATCTTAATTCCTTAACTGGAATTTTTAATTCCTCAACTCCTACATGAGAGGAGCTGAGAAATAAAGTTAAACAAGCATACAGATGCCCTTAAAAAACAGCAGATGTCCATACCACAGCCACTCACAGCACTCAGGACTGGCAACCACCATCAATGCTCGAACCACAAGGAGCTGTGACACAACCTCAGTGACTGGAAAGGTTAAGACACTTCCTGAACAGACACAGAAGGCTGGTTTTGTCACACAAAATTTTCACAGGTATTCACCAACAACCTGGGCATGTCTAATACAAAGCCCGAGACTTCTTTTTCCTCACATGTTGGTTTGGTTTGGTGACCAGCATAATGCTGCCAATGAAGCATTAGAGACAAAATGATGAGAACTGGACCAACAACACACACCCAAGAATGAGGCTGAACTCCTCTTTACCTAGAGCTTTGCAGCTACGCTTGTCAGGTCGCAGCTCATAACCTTGCTCACACCAGCACTGGAAGCCTCCTTCACTGTTGGTACAGCCTTGGCTACAGTAACCTTCCTCGGCACATTCATTCACATCTGCGTGTCACAGAGAAAAGGAGAAAATTACTGTTAGATCATCAACAAGCCAGGGAACCTTACAGATAGCTTGCGTCTGTTTTCACGCTCTGATCTGCACCCTATCATAGCCATCAACTTCAAGCACATCAAACCAGCAGGGAGGAGGCTACAGCTCCAAAAACCCACCTTGGCACGATCGGCCATCTTCCAGGAGCCGGTAACCCGTGTGGCAGGTGCACTGCACCATCCCTCGTACCATCTGGCACTTCTGAGCACAGCCACCATTGTTGACATTGCAGTTCTCCTCCCCTGTTCGTGGACCTACGAAAGGAACACGTGAAGGTAACTGAGCTGAAACCACAAGGCAGCTGCTTGCATCCTCAGCTGTTAGGCAGCAGCCACCCTTCAGAACAGGCTGAGCAAGAGGGGGAGGACACAGGCTGTGCTGGAAGCTGCCTCTCCACAGTCAGATCTCTCCCCTGCAGGCCACAGCTAAAAGCGACAACGAAGCTCAGAATAATATGTTTTTAGGATTCACTGTCTCTGCAGACAAACTTTGACACCTGAGATCATAATCTTCTCCCTATTATTCCTTGTCTGCAGTATCTAATTGGCAAAACCACTATGGCCTTTTTCCTCAGTCTTCAACTCTCTCCGTTATCACAGCCCAGGCATTCTTCCTTACACAACACATCCTTTGGCAACATCAGATAGACGCCCACACATCACAGTGCCTCCATTTACAAGACTGAGCTCGGAGGACTTACGGCAGTTTTGATGTGGGCTCTCATCACTGCCATCTCCACAATCATTTGCTCCATTGCACAGCTTCCTCTGGCCGATACAACGTCCGTTCCCACACAGGAACTGGTCTGGGGCACACTGAGGGGTCCCTGCAATAGAAGAAGGGGAAAGTAAACACACCGCAGCTTACTTTCAGTAACAACAGTCACGGTGAAGGATACAGAACATTTTCTAAGATTTGTTACAAACTTTACATATGAGCACAAATCCATGACTTCCTCTTTCCTTGAACTCAGCTCATCTTGCACTCCTTACTGCTCCACATATCTTTATGATGATTTGGAGGCCAGTGAACTCTCCTCCAGACTGAGTCCAATGTTGCTTTATTGGGAAGTTCAGCTATTTAGTTTCTCTCAGAATGACTTGAAGGTTTTGGCTTAGTTCCCTTTGGTTCCAGATTCCACAACCCTACTCAGCATGTACAAGAGAGGAGTCAGTTCCTCACTTTAATCATCTGATATGTCACCCCAGCATGGCTACAGATCTTAAACCTGCCTAGGAACTACTGCGCTGTGACGGACTTGGAATGAGATTTACATGCATCCTTGAAATCTGAACTCAGGCAACAGGATTTCACACATGAGCTACACACTTCAACTTGTGCTGTTGGCAGGGAGGCTCTACAGAATTCTTGTAAGTAAAGCAATACTGCTTGTAGGGACTTTGCCAAACTGATTGTTTCTTCAGCAATAATGGCACTGTCCTGTTGTCTCTTACTTCTTGTACCTCTTAAACTGACTTGGTTAGTGATTTCTAAATCATCACCCTCTGATAATCCTAGGAAGACAACAGGACAATACAGTTATCAGTAAAGAAACAATTAGATTGGCAGACTGCCTGGAAGCAGCACGGAAAAGGGCAGTTGTGAGATTAACAACACATAGAAACAAGAACTAACAGACACACCAACTGGGAACATAAAACCAAATCACATGCAGATTTACTTTTCAGAGCACAGGAATGCTTTATATGAAGGATTCTGAAACTTGGACTGCATTTGTCATATTGAACATAAAGATCCTTACATCAGCTGATCTCCCTACTATTCTAGGAATCTTCTCTCTATGGCAAATAAAAACCTAATTCCGCTCTAAATCCAAAAGGTGACACAGGATTTTAACTCTTGCTACAGACATTGAGACAGCACACTATTCCACTTAGATAAGCCAGTACACACTCCACTTGGAAGCCCTGAGCTAATTTTTACCTGCAGAATAGAGCTAATGCAGAACTGCACAACTAACCTTACAGTAACAATAGCTGTACTCAACTACCTCGGGCTTGGTTTCAGGAGGAGAGGTTGAATTTCAGTGGCTCTGGAAGTTTGACTTGGCTTCTGGGTGGCAACTCTTCCTCCAATACCTCTAAATTATCTTTGTGTTCAGGATGAGGGAACAGGGTTACCGGCTTGTCTTTAAGTATAATTGCTTATTGCAGGAATCACCATCATCTCCTGCACACTGGTGCTCAAAACAGCTGACCAATCTAGAGCAGCTGCTCTCCGACAGCTACAAAGTGTGCTTCTCCAGGTCCACCGAGCTCAGCTGTCCCTGTAGAACACCCACTTTCCCCCCCTCAACAGGCCCAAACAAGAGGTACCATTTCAGAAATCCTTTTTGTCACCCTTAAACCCACTGTTTAAAATACACTGATCCAGAAGGGTCAGTATGCACAGCTGGGCTCCACTCACTGGGATGAATTCACGGACCAGTACACACTAGTCCTCAACAAGCCATACAGACATCCTGAAGGATTTAAGGAAAATAGAAGATTCTAGACATTCCTTGAATCCTACCATAACACTAAGGTCTGTTGAAACCCTCCTCTTCCCCATAACCACCATTATATAAAAGAATGGCTGTATGTGAAATGATTACTAGAATGAGACTCCTGAGCAAATATCTAAGGGTGAAGCTGACACTCCTACCCTCTAAAAGAATGGCTTTACCCTTCACTTCCACAAAATGCCCTTTTTGACTCCAAAGTCCTCTAGAATTGCTTGGCAATTTCACAAGGCAACATGAAAGGCATCCAGAACCATCTAGAAGGCATGTGTTAGACATAGTCCCTTTGACAAAGGTAGCAACTTTGCACGCTATTAATATTTCCAAGTCTGCATGGAATCATCTCGGAGCTCTGTGGTAATTCATAGTTTAGGGACAGGATAGGAAGATACAGGGATCTGATATTTGACTAGAATCAATGTCAAGTGACACCATCACTTGAGTTAGTTTAAGCACACAGACCTGCACCTCTTTGCAAGTGTGTAAGATAGCCTATAGATCCCATTCTTTGGAAAGGATGGAAACTCTAGGCTGAACTCAGTGAAGCAATCCAAAAGAGACTTCACTCCTATTACCTCCAGGATGGAAACATTAGCTATAAGCAGCAAGGTAGCAGGCCCAACCTGTGTTCTCACAGTTCTCCTCATCACTGTTGTCAGAGCAGTCATCTTCCCCATCACAACGCCAGGACAGACGGACACAGCGCCCTGATTTACAGCGGAACTGGTCAGCTGTGCACATAGATGTAGCTGAGGGACCAAATAAAGAACATTAGATGAGCAAGAAGGATCAGAAGAGACCCAATTCCCAACCTAGCAGTCCCAAACACTCTTTTGCATCTGCAGAAACTGAACACTTCCACCATTTCCCAGCACTCACTGCAGTTCCTCTCATCTGACTGGTCATCGCAGTCGAAGTCTCCATCACACCTCCAGCCAGCATTAATGCACAAGCCACTGTTGCACATGAACTCTCCAGAGCGACAAGGCTGGTGAGATGCTGCAGAGATAGTAAAGAATATGAAGAGGAAACTCAAGAACAATGCAACATCCCAAAAGCCCCTCGGCACCACCCTTACACTCCACTATTGTGGAACTTGGGTCCTGAAGAGATTCCTCCTGGAAACGGCTTTAATTCCTGTACACAGAAGTGAGATGACTACACAATTCCAATGGCAAGCCCTCTCCAGACAGTGCAAAATCCATTTAGGTTTGCAACTCAGATGCTTGGACCACTATATCACCTCGCACTAACTTACAGCAGTCAGATTCATCAGACCAGTCCCCACAGTCGTCATCGCCGTCACAGTGGTAGATGTCCAAGATGCAGCGTCCATACGCACACTGGAACTCCTCCAAGCTGCAGGTGGCAGCTGGAACGTCTGATGCTAACAAGGGAATAAAAGAAAAAATGCCTGAGGAGACAGGGCACAATCCAGTTTAGATTAAACCTTCTCAGTCTAATAACAGACTAGCAAGTATTCAATGGAAAGGTGTTGGAAATTACTAGCCATCACTGCACATCTCTGCATGACTTGTATTACTGAGAGGAACTTGAACGCTGCTTGTGCTTCCCTGAGGGGCAGGTTAAACCTATATATAAAGACACCTGTGCAGACAATCCACTAAAACTTATTTAAAAACAAATTACATAGATTGTTAGTTTATAAACACTAACTTCTCAAGAGTCATTAAGTTCTAAAGAAGGAAACAGCTACAAAGAAGAAAGGGTTGATGAGAAAGCCACAAAAAGGATCCAAGAGTATCTGTCACCTTCTGTGTTATGCTCGAGACACTATGTCTTAGTGCCCTCCAGAAAGTGTTTAAATTGTTTATTAAACCTGAAAAAGGTAGATACAAAAACAGATGGAAAAAATAAAGATACCCTTTGGGGTAGCTCTATATTAAGGATCGAGGCATGTCAGAATGCAAGGTTCAAGTATGGAATGTTTCCTTTGAAATTTGAACAGAAACAAGCATTTGAAGCCCAAAGGAAGCAAGCAAGCAGCAAGGTGCCCAGGTCTGCATCTGACCTTTGAGGATTTCCCCACTCCCTTTCAAGCTGTCGCCAAAACAATCCACGCCTTATCAGTAAGGAGCACTGCCAAACAGATGACCCTGGGTAAAGCCCAACAAACTTATAGTCAAGGATTTGCCCACTGTTCTCTGTTCAACAGTACGCCACGTGGGAAGGGATGAAAAATATTTTGAGTCCCACACCTCATACTGTCCAGAGAATGAGCTACACATTTTAGGCATATGAGCCTTCCAACTGAGGAGCTCCGAAACTAAATCCATTAAACAAAAGGGAAAAGAAATTTCCAGACTGACAGTCTGGGAGTGAAGTACACCTGCCTCTCCAACCTGAAGTAGCAGGCACAGCCTGCAGGCATGCAGTGAGAGCTTTAGTTCAGTGAGTATGCAGTGGCTGGATCCTAAAACATGTGTTAATGTGTGCTTCCCCAAGGGAGCCCAAAAGGAGCGTTTGGGTCTCCTTGAGGAGAAAATTAAGTCAGTGACTTAAATTCTCATGTAGTGTGATTCAATTATAACACACACAACCCCAAAAGAAACACACACAAAAAAACCCAAAACAAAAAAAACCCCCAAAAAACCAACACCACAAAAAGAACAGTGTAGTCCCACCTTGCCCCAGATGAATGACAAGCAGGACTGGAGATAAGGGAAAGACGACAACCACATGGAGGAAGATAAGAGAAAGGGAGGTAGCCAAACTGAGCTTCAAGACGCCTTGTAGAGACAACTGCCAGCCAGGACTGGAGAAGCTCTCCAGCTCAGAGAAGCAGGGGCATCAGTTCTGGGTGCCCCTCCATTCCCATAAGAGGCAAGGTTGAAACATCTCCCTTCTTTCCCAAGGGCATATTCATGGCCTACAGGGAAGCGACAGGCAAGGGAGCGAGAAAGGGAGAGGGGGAAAGGAGAGGGAGAGAGACTGGCTTCCTCTTCGAGCCCTTTCCTGGCTAGAAATGTTTGCAGCCCCTGGCTCACCGCCAACTCTCATTATCTGGAGAGATAAAAGACAAACTCCCCCATGCATCCACTCCCCCTGCCCTTCAGGAGCTGGCGGCCCTGATCCCCCTCCCAGAGCCTTTTGAAGTTTCCTGCTATCTAGAACAAATTCTGCAAAATGCCTTTGTGAGCAGGGTGGGGGAAGGGACCACTGCAACTTCCACAGACACCCACAGCACTCATAGACATGGGAGAGAGATGGTGGGGTTTAGGAAGGGACATTACAGACTCCTGTCCCACTTGCTAAAAGCCTGTGAGGGTGGAGGAGAGAAAAAACTGTTTGTAGGCTCTCACAGCCCCCTTTGCCCTCATTCTCACATGAGCTTCCAGCTAACTTGTCCTATCGGCCCTTTTTGGACGATGAACTGCATAAAGCATCCAAATGAAGAGAGGCTGGTCAGGCAGGCAGCCCCTGCAGTGTGCCAGCTGGGGACCTGTAGTCCCCAAGGATGCTGTCAGTGGGCAGAGCTCCCCCCTGAATTCCAGGTAGGAATCAGGCAAGAGGAAAAAGAAAGGAATAGTTTTCTCCTCTTCCACCCACCCTCGAACTTCTACAGTTTTATACAGAGCTGTATTCAGTAAAGCATAAGCCTCCCGCTCTGACTCAAGGTCACAGAGCCACGGGAAGGAACAGCGAAGCAGCCAGGCACAGACTAAGTATGCCTGTGAGGTAACACAGGAGATGTACCATTCTCTTGTGCCCTCTGGGGTAGGCAACAGAAGGCAGCACAGCTGCCAGTACAGGCAGGACTAACTTGTTTTTGATCTCTGCTGCAGAAAACATGCCAAACCCCAAGACAGGAGCAGGTCCAAAGGGCTATTTCCTGTGGTTACAAAGCAAGGAGAGCACTTACGGCAATTCTCTTCATCCGAGCCATCCTTGCAGTCTGTGTCACCATCGCAGAACCAGTGCTCAGCTATGCAGCTACCGTCACTGCAACGAAACTCCTTCTCTGAGCACTTTCTCATATCTGCAGAGACAGCAATGCAAACAAAGCCTTGGCTTTTCTCAGAGTACCCAGGAAACAACCACACCATGCTCCTGAAGCTCCTAGGGCACCCACAGACAAGATTGCTCATTAAACCACACATACCCACGTCATGCGGTGCCTGAGCAAAACCATCAGTGTTCATTTAACTGACACAGAGTGATGGATCCAAAAGGAATTCATGGGACTTCACAGCGGCGTGTCAATGAATAACAGGTCTCAAGTGATTTTTGCCTGGCCAGTAAGCCACACAGCCTGAGATCCCAAACATCCAGTCCTGGGAACGGAAAATCCCACAAGCCCAGCCCAGACAAGCCAGCTGTGAGCCCTCACCATACTCAAGGGACCCTAGAGCTGCACAGGTTGGGGTCTCTGCAACCCCTTTTAAAGCACTGGCAGGACAGTATTTGTAGGGCCACATTACTTACCACACTGCTCATCACTGTTATCACCACAGTCGTTGTCACCATCGCAGTGCCACAGGCTGCGGATGCAGTATCCGTTCTGACATGAGAACTCATCTTCCTCACACTCCCGGGGAGCTGCAGGGACACAACGGAGGTAAGGCGAAGGCAAGGCAAGAAGATTTACCTCGCAGAATGCCAAATCCGTGACATGTTACAAATTGAGCAACGCTGCCCTCCAAGGACACCACAATGTTGGAGAGCTGATTTCCCTTCCCCTAACAATACCAGGAGGGTCACTGTGAGATTTCTTGAGTGTCTCTCTTCCATTCCATCCACAAGTCAATAGTAATGAAGGCTCTCAAACTTGAGAACATGGGTTGGAGGAAGTACCTGGAACAGAGATATGGAGCCACCCACCCTGTGCTGGTATTCTAGCACAGCCTCAAGCCAGGCTCAAGAAAAGAAAAAAAAAAAAAAAAAAAAAAAAGGCAATCCAGGCCTCTTTTTAAAGGAATTAATAGGCCCTATCATTATCTAACAAATAATTGCTGGTAGAATTACATCTCCACCTTCTTTTTGCAACAATGCCAAAGCTATCTTCAAAGGAAAGGAAATATTCATTGAAAAGGGACAGAGAAAATTTAAACTTCCTCTTCTGAATGTCTCAGTATTTGCAGCCTCCTTCCACCCTCTTTGCCAGTCTTCTAAGAAAGCTTATCTACAGACCAGTAAGGAAAGGGACTGCAAAATTAGCACCTGAGGACCTCAATCCAACAGAAACCCTCCTATGGTTACGTGCTAGTCTGAACAACCCCCTAGGAGTCTCTTATTCACAGAATCTTGCCTTCCTCCTTTCATTAGTCTCCAAATCTTTTGATCACACCCTTCTCCACTGTTGTCTCAGGTATGAGGGCATTCCAACTTTTTCTGAAAAACAGACCAAACAGATCCAGACCTATATACCTTTTCTTTCGTTAAAACGTTTGAATAGACTGGAAAACCAAGCTTAGTCCCGCAATCCAGAGCATCACATAGGATGTCAACCCCTTGGAGCGTGCTTTCCAGCCCTTTGCCCAAAAGGGGAGGCAAAGTTCAGGGGCATACTGATCAACAAGTGAATTAATTTTCATGTAAGTATTGGATATGGAATACTTTACAGCCAAGAGCTTTACTTTTACATTTCTTGAGGGGTGGTCCCTCCATCAGAGCCACTCTGGAGCACCATGCACACAACTTGAATTCAAGAGCTGTAGAGTGATGCTTATTAAGCAGCTACAACCTTCTCTCAACAGACAGCAACAGAGTTCTGCTCCTAACTGCAGCCTGATGCCAGCCCTAGCAACCACTGCGGTTTCAGAGAAGCCAAAGCTCTGGTGCTACATAACACATAGGTTCTCTGGCATGTGCTACCAAGTACAGACCTGATGATTTGCTGTGGAGAAGGAAAGCTGTATTCCTGAACACCTTTTGCTAACAGAAGCCAGCCACAAGTAACCCTTGTCCTCAATGCAAAGGGGAAAGGAGGGGGCTGAACTCCAAAGACTTGGGTAAAATTCCCTCTGTTTTAACAATCTGTAGAAGCACAACAGCAGTGCCTGCCACGGCAGCTCTTTGAGGATGACACCTCACATGGCAGCAGACAGTCAGCTTTCAGGGTAACCTGTCTCTGTGTGGGCAGAGCACCTCCTGCTCCTCAGGAAGCTCTGTTTGCAGGGAGAGGATGCCGGGGACAGCCCGCACAGCAGAGAAGTCAGACAGTGGAACCTGAGGCCACAGGAAGTCAGCCAGACAGGCAGTTCAGTAGGATTTGGCAGGGGTTAGGTGTTTCCACGATCAGGGGAGGACATGAAGAGCTCAGCTCAGGGAAGTGTTTCATGGGACATTAACTAGAAAGGCTGCAGGGCATAAACGGTTCTCCAGCTGGGTGGAGAAGCATCCCCTCCCCCAGGACAGGCAGCTGAACAGCAAGCCAGGTGCCAAGGCGGCAGGGCTTATGGACACCAGGTACACACTTCTGTCAGAGACAGGATATAGCTTATTACAAGCCAAAGGTCTGATTCAGTGGATAAACTCTTAGATTCCTGTAATAAAAAAGGTCAACTTCCCCCAGCCATGGCAGGCAGGCACTGCACCCACCATCTCCCCTCAGAGAGGGCACTTACGGCAGTCTTGTTCATCAGAATCATCCTCACAGTCATTGTCTCCATCGCAGACCCACGACCGGCGGATACACTTCCCGTTGTCACAGTGGAAGTCCAAGGGGGAGCAAGTGGGCAGCACTGCAACAGCAAAGAAACACCTCGTGGAGCTGCAGTCGGCTTCCTTCCTGAAAATGAAGTTCCTTCCCGCCTGAGGGAAAAGGGCTACACCTCTTAGAAACAAAAGAGGAGTCATGAGGAAGAGCTGTCCCTCAGATGGGGGGCCAGGGTAGGTCTGTAGCTTGGCAGTTTCTCCTCCCCAGAGAAGCACTGACCTTTCCAAAATAAAGTAGCCACCACAATTCCCCCACCGAGTTCCCTTTTCCTCTTTCATCCCTGGGCCTCTTGTCCTCCCATAACCCCACTTGTTTTATAACAAGCAAAATTACATTATCAACATCTTTCCTGCATGCTTCCCAGTGTAGTCCATCCTGTTTCTATTGCACAGGGAGTTCTTTAGATTGAGAACTATCAGAAGCAATGTTTTTGGGGACAGGATTTTGCAAGGTACATGCTACAGTATGCTACAGCATGGGGACTCTGCCTGCATTTTTGTCTAACATATCTGCAAGGAGAAGCTTAGAGGCAAGAATCCACTGCTGGGGATAATTTGCTGTGCCTCAAGTGTGGGCAATAGAGTCCAAATCCTGCTAGAGATTTCCAGAAGGGATGTAGAAAGGGCGCAGCCATGGGATGATGCTTGCCTACATAGGAGTCTGCTGGCAATAGAGTGGAACCACAAATCCACAGTGTTCAAAGAGGCCTGAAGCCACAAAGCTGGAATTCAAGGGGGAGCATCAGCCTTATCCTTCCCCCCACAGATGAGAGGAACACAACCCTGAGAGGTTCATGCTTTTAAGTGCTGCCAGCTGGGGTAGGGAAGGACACAAGACTGTTCCTGACAGGTGTGTTCTCCAAAGAACAACGTTCACTCAGTGATGTGAAGGGGCGAGGGCTGGAGAGGCTAGTGCCTAAAAGCCTTTCATCCCTGCCCAGCTTGCCGACAGCATCTCCCATCTGTCACCAGGCAGGCCAGCCCTCTCCTACTATGCTGCTCTTCTTCCCCTGCCGATGCTATCCCAGAGGTGGGAGTGCAAGGGGAGGGGCAGGGGGAAAAGAAGGTGAAGACAGCAGCCACACACACAAAGAGGAGGATTTAATAAGGAGAACAAATAGTCACGTTTTCAGCTTTTGCAGCTTCCTCAACCCTCCATTTCCCCTTGGCCCAGGACTGCTGCCAGTGTCCTGTGAAAAAGCAGCATGGATTGCACTATACAGAATCATTCACTGCTCTCTTCAGCAAGTCCTCCAACATTTCTCACCAAGGGCCTGTCCTAAAAGCTTCCCACCTTAACAATACACCAGTGCAGTTAAATTCAGACTTGCTCTAACATCTCTTTTCCTAACCACAGATTTGGATCATCATCTGAGCTGTTCCTGCAGTACGGCAGGCGCAGGCATCTCTGTATCTGAGAGGACATTACTGCAGACACCAGCGCTCTCAATGCTGAACCTTGCACTAGGAGACAAAATGCAGAATCTGGCACCAGCCCTTGAGAAACGGTTCTTCCTGTCATGTCCAGGATGCCCCATGCAGATACACAGCCAGGTCAGATCCAGCCACTTCTGGGTCCCAGAGAGGTATGAAGGAGAGGGAAGCATACAAATCAGTATTTTCACCTCAGATTTGACAGCACCCTGGTCTTCCAATGGCTGACCTGTTTCCTTATACTGTGCTTTCTCTATGCACCCCTGTGTGCTGCTGCATCAAAACGGAGAGGGAAGCTTCCCCTTCTTCCCCAGGGCAGACAGAAGGGGAAAAAACACTCCAGTTCCCAAACTCTGCTTCCAAACAAAACCAAGACAGGTTTTGGGATTCAGAGGGTCAGGCTCACAAATCAGCCCTCTCTCCCCCAATCACAACTTCAGACGTTGCACACTGAGCAAACCTTCCCTGCCTTCAGCTGCAGTTTCAAGACTAAGACCATCCCCCCAGCATACGCTTTTCTGTCTGCTCTCCCCGGTCCCAGCGTGACTAATCACCAAAGGACTGCATAGGAGCCGCCTGGAAGGGAATTTGCATGCTGACTCTCCAGGGGAGAATTCTTCAGGCTCCCAGAGGGTTAGGCCATTAGCGCTGGTTCAGGGCTGATACCATTATCCCACTGAACTGCCGCATCCCTTCACGAGGTAACAACGCAAAATGAAATTCCACCCCTACAGGGAGCGTGTCAGCCAATTTCATACTCCTTCTAAATATAAAAATTGAGCTTCAAACACAGGGGAGGGGGAGCAGGGGAAAGAGGGTGAAACACAGACTGCCACATACAAAGGAGGACCTAATTCCCACCCCAGTAGACAGCAAGTGTGTGCCAGCCCAGACAACACCAGGGGAGAGATAAATCCCCTTCTACAGGAGCTCTCCTTTAAACAAGGAAGAAAAAACCACACACCCACTTAAGACAAAAAAAAACCCAAACCCCCCCCCAAAAAAAACCAACAAAAAACCCCCAAACCAATAAATCAAAAAAATCCCAACACAAACCACCAAACAACACAGAACAACAACAAAAAATCACCACAAAAACTAATGAATGAAGGTTGATGTCCCTCAGAGCAGAGGAACTGCCAATGGGATCAGGGCAGGGATCCACGTAAACTTGTAACCTGAATCTAGTAAGGGTCACAGATACTTCAAAGGAAAATGGAAGAGATTCCAATTCCAGCAGCAGCTTTCACATGGGGGCAGTCTCTTCCTAACCCCCTCTTCCCTCCCAATCCGCAATCCCTTCTTCCCCTTAAAAAGCAAACTGCCTACAGAGAAACATTCCTGTGTTTTCTTCTATTCATTCTAAATCCGCCAGGCTTCAGTTCCACCCTACAGCCCTTTTCTCTAGGGTTGTTATTATTCAGCCCTTCTGTTGGTCATTTATTACTTCATATTTTGATGAGTTGTATTCCTACAGAGTTAAAGCTGAGGGCATACCACTAGCCCAGAGTTAATGTTTAGTACTGGTGTAAATATATCCAAAATGTTTGGAAATTTGAAGTTAAGAGGAAATCCAAAAGTTAAGAGGTCACACTTAGGACCTTCAAACAACCTCCACTATATTTTGTCCTGACATCATGGAACAGCTATACATAAGCATATTTTATTGTTTTAACTCATTTTAAAAGCCACACTTCCATGTTCTGCCAATGGTCTGAAGAAGAGTACATGGCAATACAAGCAAAGCAGAAAAACTTCTTTTGCTGCCAGAGATGGAGCAAGACCTCTCTAGGCAAGCTGGATTAGCATATAGAAGACTAGAAGCTAAACCCCTGTATTCTCTTCCCACCTTGATAGACGCTTGCATGACCATGGGACAGTTCTATCTCTTTAGCCCCACTTCTCCAACCTGTAAAATGAAGGATATTTATTCCTTCCTAGGAAAGCTGCAAGTCCTTCATAGGCACTGTTTCCACTGATGAGACAGTAATCATAGATGGCACTAACATGCTTTCCCCACTACTTACAGCAGGATTAGGTAATGCAACAGTAAACACAGTTAAGCCTCATCCCCCTTCCCTGCTCAATTCCAGTTTGATCTCTCCCTATCTGTGCAAAGAAACAGCATTTTTCTAAAAGAGAAGAGGAAAAGCAAGTCCTAGGATGGAGTCGAAGACAGACAAATGCCCAGACAGACAGGGACTAGCCCACCTGCCCAGGCAGAGTTGAGATGCAGGATGAGGAGTAAGGCCAAGGAAAGGGAGCGGGTGGAAGAGCTAGGCTGGGCAGCAACAGCCTAAGAAAGCACATCTGTCGACTGACAGCGAGCAACACAAAAAGGCCTTTGAACTTCCAACCGTTACCCTGAGCTCATCCCTCTGCATGGTCACACTGGACATCATCCAAGGTTTCAGCAAAGCTAGGTCTATCGTAAGCCTGCTATTCCTCCCCCTCTCCCAACTCCTATTACACAGGGCGCTCTTTTATGGTCAAGAGGAAGGGGGAGGGCGGGGGGAAAGGGACTTTTATAGGGTGAAACACAAACTGAATCACGTCCTACTGTCCTTTGAACACTATCCCTGTTGCCTGCAGTGAGCAGGTTGCTTTGTACCCAAAGACAGTGAGCAACTGGTGTTCAGAGCTCTAGAGCGCAGCACTTTGAAGGATATTGTTTGTTCATTTTACTAATGACATTTTGGAAAATCTAATTCCAGAATAACATAAAATGTTTCCAATGGCACTGCTGAATTGTATTTAAGGATGTTGCTGGTAAAAAAAAAAAAATAAAAAAAAAAAATAAAATTAAAGAGTATTGCCACCCAATCTCTCACAGCCCTTTGATCACAAGTGCTCTGCCTGAGGGCGAACTGCATTAATTCTGATGCCTTTTAAAGGAAACACATACTCCAAGCCCAATAAAATTATGAAGTATGGTTCCACATACAGAACTGGTATCTTTTCAAGAGAAACCTGAACTCTTGTTAAGAGTTTCTAATCAGGGAAACTTTAAATTTAAAAATGAAGCTTCATCTGACCTCACATCTGAGCTCAAGACTGGTGATTAGATGAAGCGCAGAAATAAGATGATTTTTTTAAAGTTCTCATTAATTTTAGTAACAGACCTATGAGATTTTTATCCTCACATCACCTCCAAAAAGTTTTGTTGTGAGTCTGATAAGCAGGCTATACTGATAGCCCTGGAAGAGACCCTCTCCTGGGCTCGAATGAGTCGTAGCTCAACAGGAACTCCCTAAATTTCCCTATGAGATGGGAACAACAGCCCACTTTCAGAAAGCTTTGCGGTAAAAGGAGAAAATTCTTCTTTAGTTCCTCTGAATGAAAAAGTATTGTACAACAGCGTGTAGAGCTAAGCAAGCAAGTCTGCGTCCCAAGGAGCTACACATTTACAAGCCGATTAGGTATGATACAGATCCAAAATTCAGAGTAAGAAGGCTCTACTGGGGGACGGTTACGAGGGGGTTTGGTGTATCTTATAAGAAACAGAACGATTTATCAATCCCCAGGCCAAGTTTACTCAGTTGTCCTTTCACCCTTGCCACAGGAAGCAAGACTCATTCACACCACGCTGAACTTCAAAGCGTGGGCAGGAGGCTAGAATGAAAACCATTCCTCTGCTTGCACGCGGCTTTCGTTAGGGACAGGCCAAAGCAGTCTCTGCTGGCACAAGGCAACCGAGCTACTCCCTGCATGCGCAGCAAGGGCTTCCACGCCAGACACTGTCAGCAAGGCAGGGCGCGGACACCAGAGAAAGTCTATGAAGCTGGCATGACAGCTGGGAGGTTGCTTATTACTATTATTACTGCAGCACTCTGGCTTGTAAACATGATCCAGAGCAGGAAGCAAACATGTCAGGGAATAATTGGCTTCCATCACAGCAGGGCTTCAGATTTGCAAGAAAAACAGTTCCCGTCACAGCCAGGTAAGCAGAAGCAGGCCTGTTCCAAAAATGACGGGAAAATACCTGTGAGAGGCAGACATTGCAAGGACACCAATGCAAGTGGAAAATGTCTGGGGTGTGCTGAGAAAAAAACATAGTGCAACTGTCTCAAAAAGTGGGAATTTATTTTATAGTTTGTTACAGAGCATTAAAAATTAACCCATAAAACACAAAGCACACATTTTAAAAATTCACCTAAAAACTGAAAATCTCTCTCAAAGGAAGAAACATTCCCTGGGTCTAGGCTTGGTTTTCATAGTTGCAACTCCTCTCACTCACTGCCAAGCACCCTTTTTTATCCTCTCACACTTTTTTTTTAACACACATTTCAAGCTGTCTGTCATTCTTTAACTGAAATGATAGAAAACTAGTGCAAGTCTAGAAAATTGAATTAATATGGAATTTAGTAAACTCCAATCAACTACTCAAGCATATGCAGTGCTATATAGACAAAGATGCAAGATTGAATCCTGATTTGCTAAAGTAATTTTCACCTTTCTCCCCACCCAGGTTTCACTCTCTTGCTGTATTAGGACTCCAGCAGTCTAATGTCTTCCCAGCCTCCTCTCCCCTTCCCAACGAAGTAACCAGAACTCTCTCAAGAACTCATTTTTGACATTGTATTGGCTTACAGTATACATGTGAGCTGATACACTGAAGGAAAAGTAGACCTTAAAACAAGCACGGTTGGAGCTTTATTTCACTGGAAAGTTAGGACGTTCACAGGAGAGAAAAGAAAATCCTGTAACTCTGTAAAACTAGCTTGCAGCACGCCCGTGGAAATGAGGGATTTCTTGCCATCACTTCTGGTCACTCTTCAGATCAGAGCCATCTACTTGATGATATTGTAATTCCTGTCTTTAAAACTCAGAGCTGTACTTCCATACGCTGCTGAAAAAGAATCCTGACAGCTTTAGCATCTCAGAAGAGTCCATGTAAGTGGTTGCACAGACTTAGGTTCATGACTCAGAACTCACCAGCATGAAGACTAGCCCCATTGTTTTTGAGGAATCTCACTATTTTTTTTAACTAGGCCTTTAATATATATGGGGCTTGTAGGATGACTTCATCAGAACAAACCAAATCTACAGCTCAATATTTGTGTCTATAAAAAATTCACCAATCTTAGACCTGGTGTAAGTGAATAAATTAAAAAAAAAAAAAAAAAATCAAGTTCAAAACAGAAGAGTTGTCCAAAATTTCACTCCAACCAGAACACTGCATGTATGTCACAGACAGATGGCCAGTGAAGGAAAGAAAACCTGTGAACTGACCATTCTCATGCACTATGTACAAGCTTCAGTGCTGATTTACAAGAAGCTTAAATGGATTTAAAGTTCGAGTTGCTGTTCTAAGGGGTTCGCATCCCACCCCTGCTGCCTTCTTTATGGTTGGCACAGTCAGCAATCAGATCAAATGGAAAGTTAACACCTCAAATGATCAGCTTTAGCAAAAATTTCAGTGCCATAATGACTAAGCGAGATAGGAAATAGCACAGACTACTATGAACCCACACTGTAGAGTCAATCTAGTTCTTACAAGCTACCAATAAATATCACATATGGCACAAGCTGTATTCTGAATTAGATGTTTAAACATTCCCATCTCACACTAGCTGTCTTCTAGACAGCTCCCTTTGCTTCAGTCTTATTCCTCCCTCTGCCTTGTTAGAAAATGTAAATTAAAGAAGGCAGAAGTCAAACCCAGTTCCTACATTCTCTGCCTCACTTGGTTGTCTGCTTCTACTTAATATACTTCCCAGCCTTCAGCGCCCGAGAGTATCAGCAGATTCATCACAGTTCACTACTACCCTCTAGTTTGCACAGCTTCCATTCAAATCCATAGGGGCAGATTTCCTTAATATAGTAGGGATATACCATAACCACAGCTTTACTGTGCAAGACCAGAAGGTTCCTCTCGCCCAGGCCACAGAGAAAGACACGATGCAACAGCAGATGCCAAGAGAAGAGTGTAAGAACATAGCACGCAAGTAAACGTTCTTCCTCAGAAGACAGAATCTGCCTCTATTTGTGACACAAACACTTCCCAAGCAAGAGGTGGCACACTCATCTTTAACAGGCCTCGTTGGATTTAAAATCCATAAATTTGTCAGATTACTTTCTGAGAATATATGAAATTTCAGAATCAATGTTTTGTGACAAGGAGATCCACAGCTTAAATACATGTTGTATAAACAAACAACTCTTGTTAGCTTTGAACCATCCCCCGCTAGTTCCTACGGAGCATCTTATCCCTCCTGCCCCAAGCCTACCACACCTGCTTAGTTTAAAAACCTTTGATGCTGGATTTTGTTAAGTACAAAGTAGACCTTATCAACAAGTATCTCTTGTCTAAATTGTTACTGACTCTTTCACAGCAGTCCAATAGATTTCTGAAGCATGACTTCCCCTTACAAACACCACCCTCTCCCCAAAACCAAAACAACACACCAACCTCCTCCCCCCCAAAAAAAACACACAGCCCCCCCCCTCTTCCTCTGTGCTCAGTAAGAAGTCAGCAAAACCAGTTTAGTTATTGGATATGACTTACCTCCCCCAAGCCCCTTATTCCTGCTTAACTTCTCCTTTTTCAGCCTGTGCAATAGTCTACTCTCTCCTGCTCTTTTTGAGATTTTAATACCATTTCTTCAGTTACCATCTCAGACAAGAGATACTTGTTGATCCTCATCTCCTCTTTCTTGAGCATGGCAAGTTTTCAAATTCGTACTTTTCTTCACTGGATGTAAACATGCAGGTTTTCCTTCTGCTTTCTTTCATTTCTCCTGTTAAGGTCACTTCCTTGCCCAATAACCCTTACACTAATCATCTTTAAACCAAACACTGATCACCTCAGTTTGCAGGTAACCCATTTTTCACCCCACGTCTTCTGTGTTGCTCACTATTTGCAAAATTATATATAAAAAAAAGAAGTAAGAAGAAAAATTTTCACAAAGCTGGGTTGAGATCTCCCACAGTTAAAGAAGAAGAGATTCTCTGGAACAATATTTGAAAGATGAGGAAAGCTTCTTTCCTTACAGCAGTAAACAGTGGAAACCAGGGATGGCTAGAGAGAGATCCAACAGAGGAACATAAATTCTTCAATCACGTTCATTGACAGGAGGCTTAAATGTTCAGCTCTAGGGAAACTTTCAGGAAAGGTGTTGCTGGGTTTGCGTGGCAAGGTAGCAGGGGGAGGCTACAGGGGTAGCTTTTGTAAGAACCTGCTAGAAGCTTCCCCTACATCTGATAAAGCCAATGACAGCTGCTCCAAGATGGACCTGCCTCTGGCCAAGGCCAAGCTAATTAGTGACGGCAGTAGTGCCTCTGGGATAACAGAGTTAAGAAAGGGATAAAACAACTTGCTGGGGCTTAAAGCAGCACAGAGAGGAGTGAGAACACATGAGAGCAACAACTCCGCAGACCTCAAGGCCAGAGCAGAAGGAGGAGCTCCAGGCGCCAGAGCAGAGGTTTCCGGCAACCCCTGGTGCAGCCCACGGCGAGGCCGGCTGTGCCCCTGCACCCATGGAGGAGCAGATATCCGTCTGCAGCCCATGCAAGACCCCACGTGGGGCAGGGGGATGCCCGAAGGAGGCTGTGACCCTGTGGGGAGGCCGCGCAGGC
>KL263801.1:22490-64559 GCA_000699545.1 Podiceps cristatus
GGCGGGGCCCCATGAAAGGGACCCACACTGGAGCAGTTTGTGAAGAACTGTAGCCTGTGGGAAGGGTTCACACTGGAAAAGTCCATGGAGGACTGTCTACCGTGGGAGGGACCCCACGTTGGAGTGGGAGAAGAGTGTGAGAAGTCTTCCCCCTGAGAAGAAAGGAGTGGCAGAGAATGTGTGATGAACACACTGCTGCCCCTATTCCCTGTTCCTCTGTGCCACTCAGGGGGAGGAGGCAGAGAAATCGGGAGTGAAGTTGAGCCCAGGAAGAAGTGAAGGGTGGGGGGAAGGTGTTTTTAACATTTGGGTTTATTTCTCTTTGTCCTACCCTAATTTGATTTGCAATAAATGAAATTAGGTTTTTTCCCCAAGTTGAGTCTGTTTTGCCTGTGACGGTAACTGCTGAGTGATCTCCTTATCTCAACCCAGGAGCCTTTTGTTGTATTTTTGCTCCTCTGTCCAGCTGAGAAGGGGAATAATAGAGTGACTCTGATGGGCATCTGGCATCCAGCCAGGGTGAAACCACGACAAAAAGAGTTCCACAAAATCAGGCCTTTTTTTCCACCCTTCAATTCTACCACAGTATGCGGTATCCAAAGAGACGAGCTAAAAAAGCAACTTACTTATGAAAAAAATTCCTCTATTCACCTCTACCATGCTAAACCCACCAGGAGTGACACTTCTTACCAGTTCTCACCTAGCTGGCCTTAGCTACACAGATGCGGACACTATGCAGATACACAGTAGCTGCAACGTAACTTCTCTCAGCAGATCCCAAGACCAATGAATGTTGATTACAGTGCTTACCTTTCCCTCCCTTCATAGGGCAGCTAGGACGGAAACTAGAATGTTACTTAAGAGGGCAGACACTCTCAATACACTTCTTCATAATGCTTATTTTTTTCCATTAATATTTATAGCAAAACCATGTAATTTAGTTCATAGATAGCGCTTTTGCAAATGTGGGAAAAAGAGGTACTTCTCTCTGTCCCTCCTCTCCCTCTAAAACATTCACATCCAACAAGCATCTAAAACCAGCTGCAAAAGGCAGAGTTGGGCTTTCACTGTGCTTCGTGTCAATGGACACTGGCTCTGTTTGACTCCGAGTACTGAAATCAGACAAAAGTGTGCCACCTTTTTTGTATGACACTTGTCATACAAAAAGTAGGATGTGCCTATAAAACGGAGAAGCACCCGCAGAGAAAAAGTTGAGAAATTCAATTTTCACAAACACAAGTCAAGAATGGTATTCTTACTGCAGCCATCTTCATCACTGTGGTCCCCACAGTCATTGTCTCCATCACATTGCCACTGAGCAGGGATGCACGTGCATTCACCAAAAGCACTGACAGCACAGGTAAAATGATTACGGCCACAGGAGCAGTCGGTGCTACTTTTAACACCTGTAAAGGAACAAAGAAAGAAAAAGATACTCTGAAGAGATCTGTCTATTTTAGGGTAAATGCATTAAAAACAATGTACACACTACATGTACAAACACATACTCTACTGCAAAAGGAAACATTCACCCCCTCACACTATTGAAACTATGCAGAGTTTCCTGGAATGGGGCTATTTCAAGGCAGCAGCAAATAACAACCTGCCAAAAAGAGATTTGCGAATCAGCTGAAAAACAACTCGACACTAGTTACAATCAAATTCAAGGAATCCCAGGTATCAGAACACCCTTTTTATTTTACAAATTCAGTCTTCTCCTAGAGCACAGTACTGCTGCGGCTCCGCTTAGTTCTGACACCACAACAGAAGGGATAGCCAAGATCTTACTTTAGAGAGTTATCTGGGGTCTTCTCCAGACACTGAACTTTCTAGATGCAAACCTTTTACATGTCACTACTTTAGATATTTCAAACTCCAGCGGAAAATAAAAAACAAACTCAAAAAAAAAAAATCATTCTTATTTATCTGTAGAGATTAAACCATGACATTATTCTGCGCACAACTGACATTCATGAAAGCAAAAGATGATTTTCAACCCTACAAACTGATTAAAAGAAAATGCACTTCAAATGTCAATACATAATCTGATAAGAACATTTTTTTCCAGCCTTAGGGTTAGCTTAAGGAGTTCCCAACACTTTCTCCCCTCTCCCAGCTACAGAACGATACTCTGAACAACTCTGATTCTCACCCCTGTGCAAATGCAAGTATTTATGATAAAGAAAATAAATCTCTGCCTTGAGAAAGAACAGGCTACAGTCTGTTTGAAAGGGAAAAGGTCATGCCTGAACTTCTGTCTGACATTATCTAGACAATCTATATAATCAATATCGCTGTTAAACAAATTATTTTTCTATCGACAACCCCCCTGGACTAGTCTGTGACTGGATTCTTTTTGCATGGTTCCTTCTTTCTGCAATTCAAACAAACGTAAAGCTCTCCGATGATACAATAGATCGTAAATAAAGTAGTACAGAGGGATACTTGCTCCAGGTGGTAGTCATATACATCCTGAACTATTTGCAGACGTTTTGATCTCATCTGTTACACTTAGTGTATCTGTGATGAACCATAAGCTATAGCAACCTAACCACAAAATCCTAAACAAACCAAACCAAAATAACAAAACAAAAGCCTTTTAATTTCATTATTTTCCATTCTAATTGAGAAAAGCCACTTCTGCAAAATTTTATGTAACTGTTCTGCAAGCTCTCTCAACAGTGGAATTCCCTCCGGCGAAGATATCCACTTGTGCAAGTTAAGCTAAGATTTATGTTTAGTGGGGATGCACTTCTTCCTTGAGGAACAACTCCATGATAAGTTTCTTCTGCAACAAAACTGGCTGAGGAGGTTTTCGCCAGCCTCTGCTGCCTGCTCCCATTGCTACACTGCAGGTTGCAAGGCCTTACTACAAACTGTTTATCAAACACATCCACAAGCTGCTGAACTGGGACAACCAAACTGGTTGCTGTATCTTGCTTCACAGACTGCCATGGGTGCAATAGGCTTTTTATTCTTTCCCTCATCTCCACTGCAAGTTATCTTTAAAAGGTTTAGTAAAAAAAGTACATCTCAAGACATCACTGTAGATGCTAGAGAATGCGGCCCCTGTCTGGTGTAACAAGGGATAGAGGCAGGAAAAACATATGGTGAATAAGGAACAGAAAGAAGGAAGCCCAAATGAAAGGGAGCAGAGTGATCAGATCCTCAAAGGACTTACTAGGTATGGACAGGGCAAAGGCTGACTCTGAAGGTCAGTAAGTGGCTGATGGGGAGTCAGAAGGAAAAAAAAAAAAGCAGCAGACAATTCTAAGGAAAAGTAATGCATCATCTATGCAGCATAATTGACTATTAGGAAAAAACACAAGGAAATTCAGAACCACAAACCTCCCCCAAAATCAGACAGGTTCCTTCAAACTGGCAGCACAGGAAATGCAGAACAAATCACCTCTTGCTGTTGCCTACCGCTGTTTAGAACGGCAGAACTAGCTATGTACTGTACCCAAGGTAGTTGCTGTTTGGACTGCCTTTTCCAAAGCAATTTTCAAACATTTTTCTCAACAGTATCCCAAAGCACTTATCCCAACTACTTTCAGCTCCAATATCCATTCCTGTTGGAGTACACCAAGATGACCTTCATCATTACCCCTAGAAAAAAAGACAAATATGAGAGTACTAGCGACTGGTTCTATCTTGCTCAGGCTCCACCATCTCTTAGTGTAGCTACACCAACAGGAAAGGATCAAACATCAAGGCAACTAATTCCTAAACTACAGGAATATATTTAATAATTTGTTTCTGGATAAGCATAAATGAGAGAGTCAGGGAAAAAAGTAAAAGCAAGTTATTTCAGCTCCTCAACAGCAGCATGGAGGTACAGCTCTGCAATAGCAGAGAAAGAATTAGTGCAGCTGTCCCAGACTGCAAACTGCAACTTAATCTGCTGCACTGTCAAACGTATGGTTATCTTCAAAAGTTGCTACTAATATCAGGTTATATATATACACACACACACACACGTATTAAATCTGTTCTTCCCACCTCATTACAGTTGCTATGATCAACCATCTCTGGCTTGTGTTTTTACAAATGCTATAGAAATTGTTGGAGGCTAAAGGATACATTATGACCAAGATAACAACACGCTCTCATATGCACTAGCATGTATCTGTAGTACTATTATGTAACCATACTTTGCTTAACTAGTCCAAATTATAGCCATTGTGAGTCTAATGTTTTGTGGTTTTGTGACCTTTAGGATAACTAACCTTATAGTCATTATAACAATGCATTTTATAAACCATGATTTACCCTAGTCTTACACTTGGACAAGCAAAGCACATTATTGTTCAGAGAGTACACTAATTCCAACCGATAAAGAGTATCAGAAGAACCAATCCTGGATGAATAGTCTTTATCCAATAAAAAAAACCCCTGAGATCCCCCGCAGACAGCGGGAATTTTCTCAATGATTTCAATGTGGATAGTATTTCACCCTTAGTGTCCCATGATTACTTCCCAGTGCTCGGAGTTCCAGTGACATTACCCTGTAACTATCTGTAACAGTAGAAGGCCAGGAAGGATAAAGATGAGAAGCATGTTTTCTCCAACTCCCTCAAGAGAAGTGGAAGTAGTGCATTTGGTGCGAGAATGGAAGACACTCTAACATCAAGCTCTCTCTAAACATAGGGAGTGTGAGCCAGAAGATTAACCAAGCGTGCATTAGGGCGCAATATAAACCTCCAGTGTCACGTTTCAGTCTCAGTTAGTCACGGGTCCAGGAACAGGACGGAAGTCAGCACTTGCCATTCAGGCAACTGGACCAACAATCAAAGCAGACATTACACTTCTGCACATTCTTCTGGAGCACTAACAATGAGAGGTACCTCAGGGCTTAGCCACAAGAAACGTTCTTCCCAAAACTTTCCATCACACTGCAGGCTTGGACATTTTACCAACCCTCTATATTGAAAAATCAATTCACTTACTCAGGAAGCAAAACCCAACATATTTTAACAATGCAATATATACAAAACAATACACAGCAGCTAAACAGAGGCATTGCCAGGTGCTAAGCTGACATCACTCAGCCTTCCTGGCCTCTCTTGGTAACTCATGTGACCACCACACAACTTTCCTACTCTCTCACTTGCCCATGGCTACAAGAAACCAAAAAATCATTGTCTATAGTTTGGTTCCTTCTAGATGTGATAGCAGCAGGATCCAGTAACCAAATGGTTTTCATTGCAAAGCATTATACTAACAGCCTCCAGATTTTAAAAACTGGAAGTCAATATAAACACAGGCCTCATACTTAACATCTAACTCAAATTTAGCATGATATGCTCAGTTTCTTCAGATTCCTTCTGAATATACTCCCCATCTTCATGGTTATCGGACAAATAAAACCCCTCCTGAGGAAGGGTGGGGCATCTTCCCCCCTCACCCTTAAAAAGATAGTTAATTGTAATTTTATGTAATTTTATGTCTGAAGTGGGCAAAACAGTTAAGTCATTTCTGGCTAAAAAGCAAAAGTCAATAACCATCCTGTTGTTTCTGTACATCTTTGGGGGGGTGGGGGGTGGTCAGTAGGGTTGCTTAAACAATAAGTTGTTACTCTTCTTCCCCCCAGCATCTCTTTATTAGGTCAAATAATATAGCCTGTAAAGAAAAACCTAATATACAAAGCTTCATTTTGCTGATGAGGTCACTTACAACCCTCAGACCTATTACATAACCACCCTGTATTTGCCACAGATTCACAGAAACATTGACATTACAAAGGAAGCTTAAGCAGACAGAATAATTACCAAACTGAACTCTAGAGCCTGTTTTGTTAGGGACAGCAGATTTCTAGGGAAGAGTAAAAAGACTGTTTCTTTTACGTCCTGATGGCAGGGTTTTTTTCCAAAAGGAGAGACACTAATTCTATTTTCAGTAAAAACAATGACAGATGGCAGCTCTTACCACTATTTTGTAGCAATTCAACCTTCTACAGGCTGTTGCTTCAACATGGAATCATACGACAGCCCAGGCGGGAAGGGACCTCGAAAGATCACCTGGTCCAACCTTTTCAGGAAAGGGAGTCTAGATGAGATTATCTAGCACCCTGTCCAGTCGGATCCTGAAAACCTCCAGTGATCGAAATTTTACCACATCCCTGGGAAGGTAGTTCCAGTGAATGATTGTTCCTACTGTAAAAAAAATTCTTTCTTAAGTCAAGATGAACATGGTCCTGCTCTTCAGTGCCCATCAGTTCTGTCAAGCTTTGGTAGCATTCTAGGAATAGCAGGATTTTCTCACAGTCCCATAATAGGGATGAAGTTTCCTCAAATGGATGTTGACCAAGAACACTGCATGAACAACTACCAAAGATCTTGGCATCTATGGTCAACACCAGGCTGCCTTTCTACATTTTCTTTCTTTCCAGGTACCAAGAACTGACTACATAAGAGACACTTCCATGCCGCCCTGTTAGCTGCATCTTTTTCCCTTCATCCTGACACAGAAATTCTTACTACTACTCTAAAAAAAATAACAGTATTAAATTCACAGCCATCAGTTTGGTTGCATCATCCAGCAATTCTGCATGTACCTGTAACATGGGGTAGCACAGCTAACCATGGCTAAATATTCACATAGTTCTATACTGCATGGAAAATAGCACCAACAGGTTTAGAAAGTGCAGAACTATGAAAATATTTGGCATGATTTACAGTTGCAGACTGTTCAGTTCAGAATGAGAAGCCTCTGGAAAGACCAATCACTCTTTTGGTCCAGGACTGAATTTGGGTTCCTTCCTCTATGGACAGGCACTTAAATCTGCATTTCATGGACTACAGAAGACTTTCAATGCAAGGCAGAAATCTTTCTGCAACCTCATTACTACAAGAGACACAACCAAAAAGACAACTGGTCACAAGTGGTGTTCCCCAGGGCTCAGTATTAGGGCCAGTTCTGTTTATTAACTTGATCAATAATCTGAACGAGGGGGTGGAGTGCATCCTCAGTAAGTTTGCAGACAACACCAGGTTGTGTGGGAGTGTTGATCTACTTGAGGGAAGGAAGGTCCTACAGAGGGATCTGGACAGGCTGGATCAATGGACCAAGGCCAATTGTATGAGGTTCAACAAGGCCAAGAGCAGGGTCCTGCCCTTGGGTCACACCAACCCCAGGCAACGCTACAGCCTTGAGGAGGAGCAGCTGGGATGCTGCCTGGCAGAAAAGCATCTGGGGGTGCTGGTCGACAGCTGGCTGAACATGAGCCAGCAGTGTGCCCAGGTGGCCAAGAAGGCCAGCATCATCCTGGCTTGTATCAGGAATAGCGTGGCCACCAGGAGTAGGGAAATGATCGCCCTCCGTACTCAGCACTGGTGAGGCTGCACCTCGAGTGCTGGGTTCAGTTTTGGGCCCCTCACTGCAAGACAGACATTGAGGTGCTGGAGTGTGTCCAGAGACAGGCAACGGAGCTGGGGAAGGGTCTGGAGCACAAGTGCTGTGAGGAGCGGCTGAGGGAGCTGGGGGTGTTCAGTCTGGAGAAAGGGAGGCTGAGGGGAGACCTTACTGCTCTCTACAAGTACCTGACAGGAGACTGGAGCGAGGTGGGTGTCGGTGTTTTCCCCTAAGTAACAAGCGATAGGACAAGAGGCAATGGCCTCAAGTTGCACTGGGGAGGTTTCGATTGGATGTCAGGAAACATTTCATCACTGAAAGGGTTATCAGGCACTGGAACAGGCTGCCCGGGGAAGTGGTGGAGACACCATCCCTGGGGGGATTTAGACCTATAGATGTGGTGCTTAGGGACATGGTTTAGTGGCGGACTTGGCAGTGCTGGGTTAATGGTTGGACTTGATGAACTTAAAGATCCTTTCCAGCCTAAATGATTCTGTTCTATTCCGTGACAGTACCAGCTTTTATAATTTTAATCCTACCATATAAAAAACCCTGGCAGAGGACAGAAGGTATATGTGAATATCGAATGAGGTTGAAAATACAGTACAAATATTTGACAGTTACACGGACAAAGAGGAAAAAAAAAACAGGACTGGGTAGAAGAACTGGAATATGAATAACAGAATTAAAGGGAAAATAAAAGAAAGGCAGTCCTAATAGTGACGGGCATAAGGCTATGATTTTTTTTCCCCAGAGGAAGTGTGGAAGGGTACCACCAGAATAAATTTGGACTAAGCATCAGAATATTTTGCCCTGGCTTCAAGAGATGCACTTTATTTCTTATTTCTGTATTTTAAGAGCCCATGAGTATCTGACTCTGTGATTTAGGGTTAAAATTAGTGAATTCTGTAGCAAAGTTTTTGAATGTGTCACACCTTGCACGGCTGTTGTTAGAAGGCCTGTGTCAGATACCATTTTCTCTTTCTCCACTTCCAGACCAGGCTCACTTTTGCTTTCTCATCAAACACATACCTTGATGAGGGCAGACCTTAGGCATTTCAGATGGCCTTGAACATAATTCAGTTGATACATCTTCCTTCTTCATCCAGCAATTCCCTGAGTGTTTCTACAGCAAAGCAGCTCAGCTGTCTTTGCTTGCCTATCTTGAGGGAAAAGGAAAATTTTGGATTCCTCTCTCTTACCCAAATAGCAGTTTCCACTGAAGGAAAGTACAGTTAATCCAGCTTTAGAAGAGGGATTTGCTGACCATTGTTTAAACCCAGAGCTCTGCTGGCAGACACAGCACAACAGTCTGATGTCAGAAGGGGCACCATGGACTGATAAAAGCCAACAGTTTTCTTTTCTCTTTCTTTTTTTTTTTTTTTTTTTCTTTTCTTCTTACTCCCACTATGGAAGTATCTGAAGCAGTTCTGACTGCATACCCACATGGTCTCCAAGTATTCGATGCCTGCCTAGAGTAAAATTAACTTAAAAAAAGGAAGAGCCCCCAAAAAGTTTTCAAAGCTTTAAACAGAACTGTTTCAGTTTTGTTTGAGGAAGAATATGATAGCGGTATGGTTAAATAATAATAACAACAACAATATCTATATTACAAAAACAAAAAAAATTGGACTAACCAGAGAAGAGAAATCAAAGATGTTACAGCTTTTTTGTAATCGACTATTGTGCCTACTTTGACAGTCTCCAACTGAGGATAAATGTGTCCCGAGCTTAGAGGATCCCCTCTCAGTTTGCAAAAGCAGGGATACCTCAGTCCAGAGCCAGCTGGTTCTCAATTAAACACACAGCTGAACAAAGTTCTAGGGAGAGGCACGCTATGAAGCACAACCATCCCCCAGTTCTCATATTAAACTGCACAGCTATGCAGGTTAGACCTGAAATAACGTTACACTTGATATGACCACAAGGACTAGGAAGCATAAGGAAGAGAAACTTCACAGGGTGTCTACTAATTAGGACCTATAGAAAATAAGGGGTGCAACCAAAGTGCTGAGTGTTTGGTGCAGTGGGTGTACGCATGAGGTAGAGTGAGACTGCAATAGAAGCCATGTTTTCAGAAACACCCAAAGAATAGGGAAGAATTTATAGAAACAACTATTGAAAGAGAAATACTGAAGAAGGATTTGATTTGAACATAAAGACTCAAGGATCAAGAAGCAATTGTTACAGTTCTTTCCCCCAAATCCTTCAAGTCATAAATGAACACCTTGCAATAAACAATGTGACTATAACTGAGGTCTCGAGATACTTGTCCTAACCTTACCTGTATCTTCCACAGCGTTTGACAAAATTAGTTCTCCCCCTCTAGAAGTGGGGATACTGCTATTATATCAGCATGCTGTATTAAGGTTTAATGTTTAATGTGTGTTTCTATATATCCAGAGTCTTTGAACACAAGGTACAGCTGAAGGGACGGTACTATTGCCATGAAATCCTACTCAAAAACTAATTCAAATTGGCTGGGCTACCAGCACACACAGATCAAAAAATCAGCTGAAGGACTACAAACAAAAGATAATGAGAAATGGCAGGAAGGAAAGCTGCAGGGGGTAGAGATGGCTAGTAGGTAGCATAAGGATCAGCATTAGATCCAGTCCCGTTAAATAATTTCATTAATGATCTGGAAGAGAAAGTATCATGTTAAAGGAGACTGCAAATGATACTAAAATAGGAAATATTCTTCTACAAATACCACAGAGGAAAAAGAAATAATATAGAAGATTAGAATTATGGTCAGGAAATTAAGATTCAATCTTTAAAAAATATTTTTTTTAAGTTAGTGCATCTGGTAGAAAATAATTTGAAACAGATACTCAAATGAAAAGAAAAAGCTGGGATACAGCAATGCCTGGAGAAATCAAGGAGGAATAATAATAAAAGGGAAGGTAGCCATTGGTTTATGTTATGACACAATATGGCAGCCAAAAAACTACTTTAGGCTAAATATGTGTCACATCATGGAGGAAGAAAGTTTCTCCCTGTGCAGAACTGGAGCATAAGATTGAGTTCCACACGGAGGCTGATATAGTGTAACTGAACAACATATTCTAACCACAGCAACAAAATGTTTATCAAAGGTGTGTTATGGCACACTGCTCCCTCAAAGACTTCAAATAGATTCTGGTTGAAACCTGAACCAACATGGCATTTTTTTTTCCCCCCTGCTGATTATTTAGTTCTTGAAATCGGGAAAAAGGGCAATGACTATCAATTCTGTGCATTTTGGCTTTTCCCCTAAATAGGACTTTTATTATCGTCTGTTTCCCGAGCAACCCCTCAGCTGCCTATGGAAACAGCTCATGGAGGACAACCCATGAAGTCCCAGTATAGAAACAGGAACCTTTCAACCACCAAAACATGTTAAACACAAAAATCGCAGCCCAAAGTCCCTGTCCAAAGGCAGGCAAGAAGTATCAGGTAGAAAACAACTATTGCCAAGCGACTGAGGAATTCTATCAGGCAAGGCCAGGCAGGAGAAAGTCATGTCTGAGTAACTTTCCCCCCCCCGGCCCTCTCTTCAGAATCCTGTGCAGCTCTTTCCTGGTAACACCAGAACTACTCTGTAAGAACCTGGTAAAACATCTTGACTCCGGTTTCCAGATCTTTTTGGCTGAAGTGTGACCATCCTGTGATGCTTTTTGCATATTTACTCACCATTAAGTGGCAAATGTCCCACTTTCCCTAACTCTAAGGTTCCTTCAAACATTTACAGCTGGCAGAGGAGTCAAAAATGCAGGTTTTGTTCTGTAGCTCCTCATGCCTGCTTGTATCAGCCTGCTTCAGGTGTCATGTCCAATGTTGATAGAAATAAGACATCTTTTAGAAAAGAGCTTTGAGCTTTTAAAAAAAAAAACAAACCCACACAGTTCAAGACCATGGTTCTCACATTCTCCCTACAAGCATGTTCAAAAACATTAGATAGTGGGAGCATCTGTTTTCCCCTTTGCAGATTCTTGGTGAAACAAAGAGCACAGAAAATCATGAGCTGCAGTCTACCATCTCAGACATTCTGCTTCTCACCTCCAAGGCCCTTACTGGAAGAGATTCAGCCTCCTAAACTCTTTTAACCCATGTATTTACATTTTCTCTGTGGACTAATTCATTTTTCCTACACATAAACTTGGATTCCAAGGAGCAAGAGCATTATGCTTCCCGCCTTGTGAAATTTCTTCCTGTTACTATTAAAAGTATCCCTTCAGCCTTGGTATTTCATTATCTGTAGATTTTCTGTCTGAAGCAGAAAGCATTTCATCCATATTGTATGATGAAGTGCAGAGTGATACCTGAAGGATACCATCAAAAAGCATGCTTTGCTGACTTGAGCCCAGAGTGGCATTTCCTTACATAGCTGCAAGCTCCTGTGCAACTGCATGTCAATAGAGAACTACAAGGAAGAATCCAAGGGACAGATATAAAGTACTCACCCACAGCACTAAATTACTTGTCATGCAGAACCCATTCCACTCAAGCACATTAAACAGAAATTAAATAGCACTCAGAATTGGACAACATAATAAAAGGTTGCTGCTGCATAACATCATTCAGAAATAACATCATCTGCTCTAGAGCAGCGCAGAAACATTTAGCTGGACAACCAAGGCCTGGCAAGCAGAACTACGTGACTCAAACCCTTTCAGAATACACACATGCTAGATAAACACTTTAAAATACTACCTTAAGCCTACATCATGCTTTGCAAGAATTAGTCACCTCAGCAACATGAGACACACAACTTTCCATTTCTTTCACTGTATTTTTTTAAAACCACACACTAACAACCTCTATCCTTTCCTGTCCCATAAGGGTTGTGATCAATTTACTGCCCATTTATCATGAATCATACAGTACTGCAGACACTAAAATTTAGAAAATAATGGCAAAACAGCAGAAGCGTTACCAGGAGACCTTCAGAATACCAGAAAATTGTTAAGTGACAGCTAGAGAATCAACCTGCTGTTTTAGAGATAATCCATAGGAAAAAGCTACTTCTGATGTATTTCACCTACTCTAGTCACCAAAGAGTTTCACTAGCATGACAGCTCTTGAGAACGAAGCCCATTGAGCAGTCAGAAATCCTACTATATCAAAGATCATGGAGATAAGCTACAGGCATTGATCACAACTAGTGAAAAACTGGGGTTTGTTTTCCCAGTTATAGGACAGAAAATGTCAGTATTTTACATTCCCATGAGCTTTCCTTTAACTTTTCCATTATTTCATAGACAGATGGATTTATTTCATCTTTCTCTTCTACAAACAAATTAAAATGAGGAAATAAAGGCAAAGAGGCAGAGACATAAAAGCACTACTGACATTTGTTGGAGAATACAAGGAATGGTCCAAAAGGGAAAACCTGAGCAGCTTTGATTCATACACATCTTAGAGGATATTTCTGTGACAGCAGTTGATAGATAAATTTGGGGCAGCTATGAGATCCGTATCCATGTTTTTTAAAATTTTGGAGAACCAAAGTGCACCTAATTGCCTAAAGGCAAAGTACCACTTTAATGAAATGCTGCCACTTAACAGCCTTCAGAGCAAAGCAGGCTCTCACCAAGTCCCTAGGAACAGACCCCTGCTCTTGCTGCTACAAACAGTGTTTTGTCAAAGGTTTGCTTCAATCACTGCTATCCCTCGAGTGTACCGTAGATCTACTTAAGTTAGCTTTACACTAGCTAACTTGGGTTTTGGTGGCAGTAGATCACAAAATCACAGAGCTGCAATCCACCTGCAAAAGTTGGCAAAAGCAGCAGAATAAATACTTGAAGTAATCATCCTACAGCGAGCCTTACACTACCTCAGCTACAGGAGCATCCTAGCTTTACTACAGTCTCAGCAAGGATATGCCCTGTCACTTCTGGGAAGTGACCTGGAAGAATCAGAACTTCAGAGCTATTTCAGAAATTCTGAAGCTTTGCAATGCTCCCCCTTCACTGAATGGAGATGAATGCAAGCAGCCTGCAACACCCAATGAAAACCAGCTTGGCATCTGTCACTCATAACAGCAATATGAGTAAACAAAGGTTTAATTTGCATCCAGTGCATTCCTCCCTCTTCACTTCCCTTAAGCAACCCAAGTATTAACTTTTAAGGCAAACAAACTTTCAGTACTTTTCCAACATTCATTCTGTTTCTGTTCCCTTTCCTGTCATGTCCTCTTCCAAGCTGTGTCTGATTTCACTGAATCACTTGCTTAACAGCTGAGAAAGACATAGCTGTCATCTCACTGTGCATGGACTAATTCAACCGGACTGGAGCTAAAAAACAGAAAAACACACTCAGTTTTCAGTTTCATATAGGATAGCTATACATCTTCCTGTCTGCACATACTCTTGAACAGTAATGGCCTCTAACTCTGGCAGATGCTACTGAAGGTCACAGCATTAAGGAAAACTGAAATTAATGCCAATTTATTTTAATCTACTGTCTGTAAACTACACTTGTTTAATTGCAGCTTCACAAGAAGCTAAGCTGTCTTGGGGTGGGGGCAAAGAGGGCTAGGAAAATGGAGTGGGCAAATGGGGACAGGTAAGAGGAGGAAGCACTATGGCCATTTTTGCTTGAAAAGTTGCGCTCAGGGGCTTTAGGGAACCAAGAAAAACTGGAAGTGGGATTTTTTCGATCTGAGTTGCAAGGATTAAAGTCTGGAAAATGTACTTAGGAAAAATCAGAACACAAAGGATCTTATCTAGCCACCTCCTTACCACAGATTCTCTAAGAAATTGGCTCCTTTCTCTTTAGATTCAGAAGCTTTTTGAGCTTTTAGCTTCTTCTCCCACACCACTTACGATCTTTGTTAATTACTGCATCAGTGCTTGTCCAGTGCCTTCTGGATTTACAAAGCACCTATAACCTTGCTCACAACACATTCAGAAGCCATTTTTGACCTGGCCTTCAAGGATTCACTCTGCATTGACTCTCTGAAATATGCTAAGTAAGTTTGTCCCACAGGAAATTATCAGCCAGCCTCTTTCATCTTGCAGATGCTCCAGGCACTGGAGGACATTCAGCCCAGAACATATGACAAACTTTTCTCCAAAACTAGAACCCAGAACATTCGTTTGTTCACTTAACCTATTCAAGACAAAAGCCAAGTTTCCCCATCTTGATCAGTCCCAGAACACATCAACATGGATAGTCATACACTGATGCAAGTGTTGTAAAGTCCTCCTTTTCAGGGAACCTAATGTTCTGGCTGGGCTGCAGTTGTCCAGGCACATCGCGCAAGGAGATGAGTTCTGCCTCCAAAAAAGTCCATTTTGGCTTTTGTGGGCTGCAGTCAGATTCTTCCCATCATTAAGGCACAATGTAGAAAAGTCCAGGTTCCTGGACAAGACAGAGACTGTTCTCTTACAGGGTCATTTTAAGGAGTTTATTTTGTTCTTCTATAAAGAGGCCATCATGTTAGCGGTGGAGCATCTAGCTTTGTAGCTTTCCAGCTCTCTGCCACACAAGAGTCTGGGAAGCCAATCACAACAGCTCTGGTTAGCAGAGGAGTTCTCCAGGGAAGGGGTAGGATACACAGTGTGGTTTTGCAGCAAAAAGGAGGCAGCAGTTCGTTTTTGAAATCCCATAGGCAGAAGGACTTCAAAAGCACAAACCACAAGATAAATGGAGCTATCTTGGGACAAAAAGAGTTGTTCTCTACGTTGTTTTCTAAAAAATAACCCCACACATGGTATTATGTTGCCCTCAGAGGATGAGCAGCAAAGGGGCAATTATTAGCTGGCCAGACCAAGCTGGAAGAACAAGGCTGGGCCTGGCAAAGAGAGAGGTACCACACAACCACAGAGACATCACAGCAATTGTGCTGCCTACCAGAGAACTGGATTAACTTAGAAGTGAAAAAGAAACATTTACCAGTAACATTTTTTTAACATATATACACATACACACGTGCACTCAAAAGCACAAGTTTAACTCTAGTATGTTTTATGGGCTCAGATGGGGTTAAGTTCTTTCCAATGGAACTGCCAACAGAAAAACAAGAACGTCAGTGCTGGGGTTACTGCAGGGCAGCTATGCTGTACATCGGCCCCTACTCAGCCCACCCACACCCGTTTGCTTCCTAGGCAGCTCACAAAGTGCTGACCTGCACCTCCCACAGCACCTGGAATTCAGGCTCCTTTGCAACACTTAGAAAGCGGTCACAAAACTCTTTGCTTCAGCTGGAAGTCTTAGGTGCTGCCTCTACAAACCTGCAAGCTCCACAGTTAGTTCACGCTCACACCCCAGAAAAATTAACCGCAATAATGAAAAGCACCAGAGGACTCCTCACAGCCAGTTTCATACTGTTCACATTGGGTTTCACCTTCAATGAAATAATAGCAACAGCACTGAGGCAGGGGAGGAAGATGCACAAAAAGCAAAATGGCCTCATCATGGAACCACATGTGTGTGGTGGCCCCCACTACTCCAGTGTCAGAGTGCCTTTTTCTACTAATGAACAGTTTCAACACCTTAAAAGCTGGGAAGTATTATCTTCAATTCAAAAGCAGAAAACAGAAGCCCAACAGCACAGATCTGTGAGTATTTGGGTGCCTAAGTCATTCAAAATCAGCGGAAAATTAGACATTTAACTATCATTACACATCTGGCCAAACAGATTTAGACCTGACTCTTGGTCTTACAAAGTACTCATACCTCCCACCACAGGCACGCTTGGAAATGTGAGCCCTAAGTGACTTCCCAAAGAGCTTGTGGCCAAACTGAGAAATTAATGCAGATCCTACCCAGTCCCAGTCCGCTTCTTAACCAGGGCACAATTTGCCCTGCCCTACCTAGGTCCTTACCCCAGAGAGCTCGTTAAAACAAACTTACAGGAAATCAAAGTCACTATTGCACAAATGTGGAAGGATTTACACACGCTGCTTGGGAAGTCAAAATAACACCTCCTGCTCCACTTCGCCAGTCTGCTCTCCTATGCTCCCTGACCCAAATTAAGTTAGATCCAAGTCCTGCTTCCCAAAAAAAAAGGTCAGAGTCAGGCTCCTGAGACCCTCCTGGGGGTCCCAAGTTCCTGTATTAGCCTTGCAATTATTAAAAGGCCAACATTAAAGGAAGTCCAGCCCTGAGGCCACTGTTGATCTAATAAACACTGGAATTAGATTTCTTCTCAGTGAAGAGGCTGCCCGCCTGATGGCACAAAGCCAACGTTTAAATGCTACTGTTGCTCAGAGCCCTAAATTAGTTTTGGATCTGGGGAGTTTGCCTTGAGCTACAGCCAAAAGAAACATAGGAACATAGGAAATTTGTTAAACGTTAACAGAGCTGCAGGAAAGGAGTACAGCAGGGCTAGTAGGTGGCAGAGAGGAAAGAGGGGAAGCCACAAAGGGGAGAAAGAGAAACAAAAGGCAAGACATAGGAAGCAGGCAACAAGAAAGAAGATTTTTGTGCAGAAGTGATGCC
This sequence comes from Podiceps cristatus, assembly GCA_000699545.1. NCBI lineage: Eukaryota > Metazoa > Chordata > Aves > Podicipediformes > Podicipedidae > Podiceps > Podiceps cristatus. Next base: position 39,273 of record KL263801.1, read on the forward strand.
CTGGTCCAACCCCCCACTTAGTTGCACGAGCAGCAGACTTTTTAGGTCCCACATGCTCATGGGTTTTTTTGCAACTACAGTCGTTCTCATCTTCCTTTGTCTCTCCACATTCGAAACATAGAGTATAATAATCTGAGAAAACTGTTATTCCTGACTTCTTTGCTACCTCAATGATGAGTTAACATGAAACCTGTCTCTCATCCTTCCTCAGCTAAGAGCAGACAGATACTTCCAGTCTCCTTGGCTGGTCTCTCAACAGATCCCATGTTCTCGGGACGAGCGGTATGCAGCTGCCTGCAGGAGCAGCTCTTGCAGCAGGCTCTTTTCATGAAGAGGATGCAGTGAAAACAGTGCAAGAACTTGTCTGTTCATGCTGTTCTCCATTTTACTGATGAATTGTAGGAACTCAGCCCAATGCCCTTCTGCCCTTGAATACTCGCTCAATCTAATACAAATGTCTATGCAGAGAGAGTTTAAAGATACTCCTGTTTTGACGATTCCCCCCCCCCCCTCCTTTTCCCAATAAGATGGAGCTAAGCATGAAGACTCCCCCACTTGACAGTTGCTTCCTGTGAAGCTGAGCCAGTGAGGACACAACCTGCGCTGGTAGCTTCTTATGGAAGTGACCAGAAATGCAGGACCAGAAAAAGGAAGATCAGCAACTTCCATCTCAAAGTTCCTACTGCCTCCACAATTCCTTCTCACTTGGAGAGACAAATTCGAAGGAACGAGAAGCTTTAGACAGCAAAAAGCAATCCCTCTGTCATCTTCCCAGAGCCCACAAAGGATCTTTGTTAGCTCCAACTCTCTCCGCTCTTTCTACCTCTCTACGGAAGCATTTCCGAGCCAGTGGGCACACATGAGCACGGGGTGTTGTAGAAAAGGATAAAACGACTGGAGAGCATACTCATTAGAGACCTTATGTGCCATCCTTTACTGTGTTACACTTGAAGCTGAACATTGCTGGGGGGCAGGAGTGTTTGCCCCCATTACCAGTCTCCTCACACTGCAACACAGAGACCCCTTTGACAGCTTGAAGAGTCTATCTGAATAAATCATCTGTGCTTCTCGACAGAAGCAGCAAGCTACAAACATGGTATTAAAGAAGCAAGAGAATGAGCAAAGGGTGTTCAACCACGTCCAGACACTAAATCAGCTGAGTAAAAAAAAAATGGGTTAAAAAAAAAAAACACAGAAGAATCACAACATGGACTTTTTTCCCACATGTTTGAAATGAAACCAATATATAATAAAAATGAGAGTTTTCACTTATAGAAAGGAGTCTCTAAGCATCTTGAAATTCCATCTCATCACTGCTAAGATAATGTATGCCCAAGCTGCCCATCCACTTTCAATCTCCACATCAGTCCCCAAGTTCAGCTGAACTACAGCATGTTCTCACACAGATGACAGCATTCTTTTAAATATTTACCTATTTTTTTACATTATATGCACCACAGGGGTATCCATATTTCTACCAAGTTTGTTTGCAACAATCCCCAAGGAGCCTGTGGAACTTTACAGGTCTTTTCACAGATTTTTCCTATTGTCACATTCACAATTGCACAGAAGGAGAGATGGATATGGACAAGGGCTGCTAAATTCTGTAAAACTATTAAAATATAGCCAGAAACATTTGAACAAATCCCATAAAACCTCTCCATGAACAAAATATCCCTAAACCTTATCTTCATTCTTCAGGCACTTGTCTTTCACAAGATACAGTCTGTTTACAGGTCTCCTGCTGTGCACACAACTCCTTCCCCAAATGACAGAAGTCCTCTGACACAAACATGTAAACAGAGACTGAGCAATGCTGACTCCGGTGAGCATCTCCCTCCCCCAAAGCCTTGTAAAGGGTTAAGGCCCAGTTATCACACATTGGTAGGCTGACAGCTTTATGTCCAATGTCTATGTGGGTTTCAGACTCTCCCTTTAATCGAGTTCCATTGCAATTAATCAGTGGGTTTCTTTATAAGAAAAAAAAATAATAATAAAAAACAGCTAGCACTCTATTCAGCCCAATTCAATCTGTCCAGCCAAATCTCATGACCAGCTGGAATGCCCCTTTCCTAGCCTGCCCAGCAGGATGCCCAAGAATGGCGTGTGAACGTTTCTCTCTGCTCCTGCTCCAGCGTTAAAATGAACAATAGTCCCTGCCAGTGTCATTCTTCAGCAATTCATCTCTTCCTGTCGCCAGGCTCTTTCGTTCCTTCTTGCCCCTTCCACCTTTTTTGTATGAAAAACAACAGCAGATCGGCAGCAATATAATAAAATAAAATTGTATTTACTTGGGAGATTTGAGGGAAGGGGCAAGAAGGGGGTTGGGGAGAGGAACAGCCCCCACCCCCCTCCTGCAATGAAGACACAGAAGGGGAGCGTTCTCAGGCCCCAGCTGACCCGCTCCACTCCATGCCTGGTTTCCCTGCTGCAAGGAGCATCGAATTTGCCAGGGGGGCTGCAGGGGGGACAGGGCCCTTTTCTTCTGGAGGATGTTGGAACTGTAATTACAGAGAGGCAGTTTCCGGGGGGAAATTAACATGGATCTCAACTCATGTTCCCTGTGTTTTTCATGTGCGGACCTGTGGCCTTTACTCGACACTCGTATTCACCAGGAAATGGGTGAAAAGAGGCTGAAAGAAGCTGCAAGCACAGTGTTAGGAGAGACTTGGATCTCCTCTTTCTGAAGGAGCAGAAATAGGGAGATGCTATGGGACAACTCCAAGGAAAAAATAATATTGTAGTATATACATTACATATATACACATACATTCCCAAACAGAGCAGGAAATGTGTCAGTGTAAAAAAATAGACACCATTAAACAGTCCATGAGGAACAGGTTAACCACATAGGCAGCAGCAGTAAACAGCATTCTAAGAGACATACTGTGACTCCGCAACACCAGCTCTTGCTCCACCAAAGGGAAATGAGGGGCCAGGTCCAGCATTACAGAACCTGGAAGATTTTAGTAAATTTATTTTTAAACATGTGAATTTAAAAGGGTTGCTTCCCGGTACACAGAACTGAACAACAGTCTGGCAAAGAGAGTATCTTACACAGCATGCTTCAGAAGAAAATAAATCCATCTGCTAGTGATTACACAGGGCATTTAAAATCTATTAGAAGCAAGTTAAAAAAAAGCTTTCATGAAATCCCAGAATTAAATTCACCTACACAGCTTTTAACAGGGCCCTTTTGCACTTTATGACACCACACAATCCCCACATTACTCGCAGCACAGAGTCCTGAACTGAATGTAAAATTATTATATGGTATTCATCACCATAATAGTCAAGCAGTCCATAAACACAGATTCATTTGTCTCCACATCTTACAGCTATGAATGGTTTCATCAGCTCCATTTTATAGATCTCAGACAGGCAGAGTCCCAAGCCAGAAACCTTTGTTCCTAGGTGTCCCACCTGAACAGCCAAGGAACAGTGTGCAGAAGTGTTAGATGCTTGTAAAACACAACAGAAGGGGAGCAACACAGGTGGTATAAAAGTAAAACACTGTGCCAAACAGGTCAGCCTCAGGCCTCTCGAACTTGAAAGTCCCTTTTTAGTAAGAAACAGGACAGGCAACAGAGGAAACCTGGAAGACACAAGTTGCTTTGTGGGTGAGTCACTACAGAGAAGTGGGACTTGAGAGCAAGAGGGACAGTCTCTTATCTCACACCTGCTACCCAGAACCCTCCTTCCCACATCCCCTCATCTCTTTTCTGCCTCTTAACACGCTTCCTACTTCCATAATCCTATTCTCCTCTGCTACTCTTTCCTTCTAAACATTTCTCTTGCTTCCCCCACCCCCAAAAAAATGCCCAGAAATGCACACCTGGCCCAAATCAGGTGCAAACACAGTTACTTTTCTCTCTATTCCCACTGAGCACACTTAGACAAGTTTAAGCCAGGTGCAAGCTGGTTGCAAAAGAGCAGCTAAGCGATCCAGATGGAAAAGAGATAGCAAAAAGTTAACCCTTCAAAATTACCTGGAAGAATCAGAGCAGGCAGACAGGTTGTATTATTCATTATTTGGCATCACACAGCTGCACTGCTTTTGTGCACTCGCTTTATGGCCTCATGGGATGATAGACTCTGGTCCGTAGGGGACTCCATGTTATTTCTTGCATTGCAGCGCAATCTTCAATACAGCATTGTATCACACAGAAATAGCCTACTATATCTGCCTTCTCCTCCTCTCCACAGCCCATAGGCCAGCAAAGGAGGACTCAGCCCAGAGAGCAGCCTCTCAGAAGGCATTATCTAGACTACAGTACCTCTGCAGCCCTGCACTTGAGGGAATAAATTGGAGCAGAACTCCTGTTCAACCCAAGCCTGACACTGGACAGTCAATGTCCATCACAGAAAGAGTCAATGAGGCTTTTGCAGACAGGCTTCTGAACTCCTACTCAGCACACAAGTACCAATTTTCAAATATTTACAACTCCACCATGCACGGGCAAGTTTCAGAGAAAACAAAAAATCTTTAAGCCTCTTCTGCTTTTTTGTATTTCTGGAGCATGGGAGGTTTAAACGTACTATGGCCAGATTTTAAACACTGCGCCGGGTGGGGGTGGCACACACCAAAACATAACAAAACATTTTCTCTCTGTTTTAATTTCTCCAAGCTCACTGAATCATTTTTAACTGGGGTTTCAGACAGTTGTAAGCAGAAACTCTTCTCTCTCTCCCTCAAGTTTCAGCCTGAAAAGTTAGAAATTGGACAAACTTTAACCAACTGAAAAGAAAATCAGGTAGGGATTGGGGTAGGCTTGGCTCTTACGGTACCCCTCCCACACATCATCCACCACTCTTCTGCTTCAGAGTTACCAGGATCCTTCTCTTGAATTTCTAACTCACTAATGCAGTCAACCTGAACTCAAAGCAACTGTTCTCAACTTGTACTTAATTTAAAGGCTTAGGCTTTCTAGTTCTCAGGAGAAACAGCTCCCAAAAGCTTGTCTGTTTTTCCAGACATTTTAGTTGATCTAACTAAAGTTGTTCTCTCTCCCTATGAACTTTGCCGTGCTTGTAGTTGTGATGCTCTAAGGACAGAATGCTTCTACAAGTATTATATCATGAATAATATAGAAGAAAGGGGCTGTCACCAGATACCAGTGAGGATAAGGATGCTTGAAAATAAAGACAGTTTCATGCATTCTTTTGACTTGGGTCTGTATTTGGCATATTAGTAATGTCTTCCTACAAAAGGAGGACACCTACTCTACCCTCATCTCCAAATGAGAGGCAAGAATGTCCCTTCTTTAAAAGCATTGGCTATACCATGCTAATAATACTGTGAGCTTTACCATAGCACAGCAGTCTTGCCTTCCCTCATCCTTCATATTCTCCCTCACACTGACACAAGAGTAAGCTTTTCCTTACTAAATTCTGCTGATTGCTTGGAGACTGGATTCAATTTGGAAATTTTGCTGGGATTTAACTGACTGGAAGTGAAAGATGAGCCAGGCCATGGCCAGAGAGTTCAGGAAGTCCAGTCTCCATATGTGCAGCCCCTAGTTACACTCAGCATAAAGTATCTGTGGAACTATGACCTTAGAGCAAGAGTACTCCCTGCTCTGGGAGAATACTGACACAGGTAAGCATCTCCTACCCAAATTTAATTTCTGACACGATACATCTGGAACAAGGATGATGCTTCTGGCATCATTCCTACTCCAACAAGAGCATCAGGTCTTAGAAGACATTTGAATCTTTAATACACAGCAAATAATGCATGCAACATGGCTTAGTCAATGTAAGAATTTAGCCTCAAACTGTGAGCATGCCAAGCTTGCTGCCGGCCCTGCAGGGATGGAAATGAATGTTTAAAGGAGGTGGCCTGGTTATTTTTCCCCTCATAACGCTAAGAAGAAGCAGGCTCATATGATCTCTTCTTGACACAAACAGTTTCATGCTGTTTAGATACCTCCACTGCAGCTTTAGAAATGGGGGACAGAACCAACACACGGATACAAGCTTACCTGACTATCACAGGACTACAGTAAGGGGCTCAAGGAAATCCCAAGACCAAAACCTATCAGTCAAGTTGCAATAGTTTGCTTTAAAGACACATCACTTCTCTGATTTCTTCCACATCTGGAGCTGGGACCCAGATCAAATAAAACAGAAATTGAGACATAATTCACAGGTAGCAGAGGGAACATGAAGTCAAGCATAAAAACATACAGAACTGTTAAGCAGAAATAAACTATACATACTTAGCACAAGAAAAGGACGAGCTTTCAGCCTACACCAATGCTTTGGAGGAAACCACCCAGAAGGGGCTTGTCAGCTAATGTCTCCTACTAAAAGAAAAACAAAAGGAGACTGGCTGAGCCCAAACCATTATGTGCTGTCTGCCTAAATCTCCCTCCTCCCTCAGATCCAACACCATTGCCCCCTAAACCCTCTCTAGCTTTAGCGTGGATGCTGAATGCTGACAAAGGCTCCCTTTAGAAGCCTGGACTGTGGAAGCCAGAGATAAATCCTTCCACTCATCTCTATTTTCCTCTCCCTCGCATATACAAATTTTCTTTCCCCCTCCCACCTCTCAAACCCATCTCATCCTCTTCCCCTCAAAAGTGATTAAGGAAAAGCTGTAGAAATATTTGCCCAAAGCTGGGGCCTGTTGCTGGGCCCAGCTGTATTGTTGGTAGGAATACACATAGCAAACTCGCACTGTGAGGAGCCCTGCGGGACTCCGGGTGCTTTGGGGAGGCTTTGTGAGCCCAGCTCTGCATGCACTAGCCAGACTATTGTGAAAGGGAACAGAAAAACCGTTACAAACCCCAATGCTCCCCTACTCCCCCACCTCCTCAAGTGCCCCCCTTCCACCACCTTCCCCAAGAGGAATCGAGAGGGGAGGGGGCTGCTGCTGAGGAGAATGAAAAGGTTTCCTCAGTTAGATTTAAGGCAACAAGTCAGAGCTGCAAGGAGTCCTTTATGTGCCAGGGAAGCCTCCCACTGCTCCAGAGCCGGGCCGAGCAGGGATCCTGGGGGCCAGCTTTCTGAAGGCTGCCATTGATTTGTCACTGGTGATAAGTGAGGCCGGGGCCGTTCCCACCACTGCGTGCAGAGGGGACGACTCTCCCACAACGCCCGGCAGGGGAGAGGGATGACTAACATGAGGAAATGCAGAACCCGATGGGTCGAAAAATCCCAAACGTCTCTTTTTCTTTAATGAGCAGCAACAAGAATGAGTGACTGTGTTGAGACGGAGGCAGGGAAGGAGGACAACGGTGCAATGGGGCAGTGCGGCTGCTCACCGGCAGGCAAGCTTTCCCCGGGCAAGAAAGAGCAGGAGGGAATTCTTCAGCCCTCACCTCCAAAGGGCCTCCTAGTGCCAACTCGGTCGAACAATATTCCCTCAAATACTCCCCAGCTGCTCCTTTGCCAATAGCGGGAGGCTTTTAAACCTGCTCTATTTACATAGAGACGCTCCTCTCTCAAGCAGATGCTGCTGGAAACTCGTTCTTCTGCTTTCTGGGAGGGGAAATCTTTTCTCATAGTACTAAATAAATGAGAGAGGCTAATGAAGCACTATGTCTAAAAGGTGAATTCCCAAAGCAACGGGAGATCTTAAAGGAGCACCAGAGCTCCCCCAGGGAACATACAAATAGAGCAGCAGCTGCCTGGGCAAGACCAGATGCAGATGGGTGAACTGAAAGCAAGACAAAAGGGAGGGGAAAAAAAAAATCATCACTAAAAGTAGTAAAGATCCTTGGCCTTTCTGATGTAACTAATTAGGAAGAAAGACCATCAGAACTGGTTCAACTTGCATTATAAAGTGTCTCTCATGCTTCAAGATGCTGAGGAAGTTTGGGACCACATAGGACGTCTTTCCTTCCTTTCCCTGCCCTCAGCTAAACCTCTCAGCTAGATTATACCCTGACCAGGTTAAGGCTGAAGTACACAGGCCTTGTAACACGGCCTGAAGACCAAGAGATTCGAGTCTCCTGAGGGAAAAAAGCATCACGCCTGCAGCCTCCTTCCAGTTCAATCAGACTAGACCCAGCAATCTGGAGGATCTTATCTGGCAAGATATTACCTCAGGACAGTTGTGCACAGCTCCTAAAGCACCAGTTTATAATCCCGCATGCTAAAATAAATGGAAGTTGCCAGGCTGCAAACCATGACATTCAGCAATATTTTACTTCATGTTCAGCCATTCATTCAGAGGCACAGGGCAGATCATGGGGAGCAGTAATTATTTCAGATATCCTAGTTAAAATTTCTTGCTATACAAAGGAGCACAGCCTCCATGGACCCTTAAGCTGGGGATGAGCACAATACCAGAATCTTAACAGATGAAATCAGTGCAAAACTTTCACAAGTTTAAACAAAAAAAACCCACCCAACCCCCCACCCCAAAACCTCTTATTTGCCTTTGAGAACCAGCCAGCAGCCAGTTAGCTCAGAACAGAAGTTTAACATGTTTCTCACCAGAAATATCACTCTGCAGCAAAGCACCCACATTCTAAAACAGCCAAAGCTTTTGAGCAGTCCTAAAGTGCAACCCAATTAAAGCCCACTGAAGACGAAACAAGAAAGGACTAAGTATCTCCTGAGCTTGGTGAACTAACCCCCTGGACCACTGACACTACTTGGAAACCTAGAAATAGGCTTATGTCCAGCAAGACTGCAACTTGCACACCTGATTAATCTCAACAACTACATGAGAAGCAGAACTAACAAAGCCAGTTTCAGATGGATTCGTCTCTAGTAGTCAATTTTGGTGCATCTGTTGCCAAATGGAGGGAGGGGATTCTTTTATGTCTAACAAAATGCAAACTCACAAGGAATCTTCACCCACAGCCAAGTCACTTCTGTGGTGCCTTCCCTTTATTGTGTTGCCTATTTCCATGAAACTTTTATTCTCTGGGACCAGTTTTTTGGGTGAGAAGATATGCACACTTATTGAAATAACCATTGCTTCCATACAAAGCAGGCCTACTGATTTTTCTCACGAGAAGGGCCTGTATTAACAACATTCTTAAAAACTGTTTCTGATACTACTTCCTGGATGCAGTTCCAGGATCTGAAGTGTGTATCTGAATAAAAGACACAGATTCCTCACAAAGCCCACAAATCATTTCAGTAGACACATCATTCAGTGCCGGAAGAAGAATTTTTGACACTTTTTAAAGCTTTTTAAACTCTTCTACCTACAGAGGAAAAGTTCACCCTACATTCAGGCATACTGCCTTTTGCTAGAACCATAATCTCAGGGGCAAAAGCCCTGAGAAAAGACAGTGCAGCTTCTTCTGTTCAGTCTTACAGATGCACTTACTGCGATGACTCAAGAGCCATTTTCCTTCTGTTACTCCACTGTACTTTGGGGAGTAGGGTGCAACAGAAAAATTGAGCTGAATCAAGCTTTTGAGGCAATCTGTGGGCACTGCCAGAGGTGATGTTACTCAGCCAAGTATAGAGTACTTCCTCTGATCAAACAATGACCCAAGCCCACCACTGCTATAAATGCTACCTAAAATGACTGGATAGCAGTAAAGATGAGGCAGAACACAGGGCTACTCATCTAGTTACTTCTATTTGTAGCAGAATTTTATCTCCAGTAATTACAATCTAACTTGACAAGTTCCTGGGAGTTTTTTTTTTTGTTTGTTTCAGTTGGACATAGACTTTTTTTCCTCTCTTTTCCCTCCTAAGTGGAAGAGTTAAGTAGGAATCCATTTTAATGGTTGTGAAGTAATTGACTTTCCTCAGTCAGAAAAAAAAAAAAAAAAAGGATGTATTTCTGTGGTGGGGAAAAAAGGCCTTAGTATGCAGTTTGTATCTTGACTAAATTTACTAAATATTTCTGGTACCATACACTGCCATTCCCAGACACTCGAAGAACAGAACATTTATTCCTACAGATCATTTTCTAAGTAAGAACATCTGGTACATTTGGACCTTCAGCCAACAAGCCTTGATGAGTCAAGATCAGATCTACTGAAGTCACAGTACACCACTAAGCTACACACCATTACAGTCATGACAGCATACATGTCAGCCTCAGAGGCTCAGCTCAGTTAGCTTTCCCATTTCTTGGTCCTTTATTCCGAGGTTGAATGTGGTCCATTAATTCCAGATTCTGAGAAGTGTGCTTAGAGGTACATTCCCCTCCCTCCATTTTTTAATGTACACTATCAAACAACGTGGAATTACGCACAGCAACAGCATTCTGGAAATCGTTCCCATGTCCCTCCTTATAACTGCACAAACACTTGGCAAACTGAAATACATCCAAGATGATTTAGGTATCAAGTCCTCAGAAAAGCATGACCACTTTCCATGGGGAAGATGTAATCTTCTCTCCTTCATGCTATAACCTAGTTTCTTGATTTCTTTGCCAGATAGCCTCCCAAAACAAACCTTCTTTTGTGCACGATAAGCAAAGGACAGGAAGCAGCCTTGATTTGACTATGCTTAAGTGATAACACAGCTCTCAGACCCTCCAGAAACACACAGACACTTGGCTCAAAATGGGAAAGAAACTTCAAAACTTCATATTCATCAGCAGTGCTAGCTTGAAGAGCTCCCAGCCCTCCTTCTCCTACTCCCAGTCCCATGACCACCATGAGCTGGCACATTTTTGTGCAGCCTGGTAAAAAAAATCAAATCAGAGAAAGTGGTCCAGTGGGCAATGAGCAGCAAAAAGATGCAAATCTGAAGGATCTTCCAACTCCTCCTCACCCAGCCCAGTTTGAGTCTTCCCTTTGCTTCACTGCTTGAAGAACCACAGCCTCAGAGCTAAACTGACAGAAGTTGGGATCGTTTCCTGTTTATAGGCTTTACAGACATATTTACTACAGTGGCTCAAGAGTTATGTTCTTCTTACAGTCTGTTTACCAAGTGTTTGTACACTTAGAAGTAGGATACACATGCTATGGTGCTGAAAATTCTTATGAAAAGGAATAAACATGGTGAGTTAGATCATTCTACACTTGAGTACAGTAAATGTTTAAAAAACCGTAACATTCTAATTTGGGAAAAAGCTGCTGACTTCAGTATGCAGAAAAAAACAGTTCTTAAGCACCCAGTCACCATGGTTCAGTCCTTCACCTTTGCAAGAAAATATTCTATAGACTCCAAAATCACACTGTCAACTATCCTCAGAGAGAGGAAGGAAAAAAAAAAAAAAAAGCTGGCACATCTGGCCCAACTATAATAAGGAACCTTTATGTCACACCTTGTAAAGAGGACACTCCCAAGTTAAGTTCTGTACAGATGATCTCCAAAGGTTATAGGGAAAAACACTTAAGCTGCTGGGTAAATACAGCCACTGAAGCCAATTATGTATTTACAGAATTCTACCCAGAAATTTAGCTTGCTACTACAAAGCAGCAAAAAAGAACATTCAACAATTATTATTTAAAGTTGGCCACAGCTAAACTATCCCAAGTCAGGAATCCAAGGTTTAAGACTTGGATTCCTAACCAAATCCAAGTTATGCTTCTGTTCTTAAATTTCTTGACCTTGTGATTACATGGTTAAATATCTATTTGCAATCCACCCTAAGAGCTGCTACAGTCAGGAAAGATGAAAGGATGGAAGAGTCATGGAAGCAGAAGAGATCTTTGTGAGCTGGGTTCAGATATGCTACCCTTCATTAGACTAATGCTAACCATTTATTGAACACACTGGCAGATAACAGGAATGCACTAGATGCACTATGGCACTATCTAGGACAAAACCAGCAGCTAGATCCTCTTAGAAGGGCATAACATACTAGCATAATTTTCGCTCTCCCAGTATCAGATCCTAGATGCAACAAATGTGTCTATTTAATTGTGATAATGTTGCACGCAGCAGGTCAAAGGATGGGGGAAAAAATATTAGAGAAAGGCAACTTTGAAAGAAAGACATTGTGGGGATGGAGAGGACAGGACAAGGAGTATCAACATACAGGCTAAAAAGCAAAGCATTTAAGTGGAGCCCCATTTTTCTATGTTAATCAGTACTTCATTGTGTTTTTTTCTCTTGTTATTCAATACATCTGTCAATTTATTACATGTAGAAATTGTGAACTCAGAGTAGGGACTGTTCTTATTGTATGCACACACTGCATGTAATACTGTGAAGCTCTGATTTCCATCAGAGTGAATCTTTATATGATCCAATTGACAATTCATGTGTGAGATTCAGCCCATGCAGATCTTTCCCTTCAGCCTGCCACATATTCATTCATGGAGAACAGGAATGATAGTTTTGGCAGTTTATGTTTCCAAACAGCTAGCTCTGTCTTCCTTTGACTAACCAGACACTTTGCATCAGTGCTGCCATTTCTGAATCAACCCTGGAGGAGGGTGGGAACATGCCTTCTTTTGTGTGTATGCCAGGGCCAGGCCACAACACACCACTGCATCAGTGGAGAAGAGTGGAGAGAGCAAGAAAAACTGGGATCCAGATTCTGCAAATAAGGGTCAAAAAACAATTCTTTGCTAGACTTCAGTCATTTAAAAGGCAAGATTAAGGAAGAATAGCCAAGGTGCTAGCAAGGGAACAAAGCTTTCCATATTTAGATCAACAATTTCTCTGGCAACAACTCAGAATATGTCTGTGTTAGCCCAAGTAAAATAAGATAGTAGGTGTCTGCTCCCAGTCTTAATGAATAGGGTTTTCCACCACAAAAGGCATCACCAGTTAATGCACTGCACGAGTTGCAAGATCTATAGGTTGATCTTTCACCACACTTTGACACTAATACAGCACTAAGACTGTTATACAATAGAGAGGCCTCTGCTTACATGAGCCATAGAAACTGAATCTTCATCTTGACTTCTCACCTTCCCTTGTTTCCAGGAAAGTCTTTCCAAATTACTGTTAAGGCAAAGTGCAGTAGCAGCAAGCCAGTGCCAAAAAAACCAACCCAGTTGGTATTGCCTCCCTCTATCCTTCCATCAGGTCTATACTGACATCTCACTGAAGAACAATTCTCTTCAGCTTGCCAATACCACACAACCCATGGTATCACTGGTTTCACCATTTTGCAGGTCAGTTCTGTGACAGATTAACAAGTTGAACTGATTCATCCAGCAGACATACACACAGACCTATCAAAGGGACAAGGGGGTGAGACTGTTCTTGTGGGGCAACCCACAGCTACACTAGACGAGGCATAACATGAAACCATACCCTGTGCGTCAGGAAGTCCTGCAGCTAGAGGCCAAGCCACACTGATTGCGGGCAGAGAACGATCCTCAGTAGTGACAACATCCTAGCACCCCCACCAAAATAATTTCTCTCAGACAGTTATCAAGTTTACTGAAAGCAAAAGGCAGCAGGAACAAAAGTTCCTCTCATTCTGATATTCCAAAACATGGGCTTTACATTACTCTAAAATTGTATTTTGAAGACAATGTTTCCCATGAATTGAGATATATACTAAGCCCTACTCCAAATCAGTAACATGCTCTTATAAGTCATTTGCAGTTATATTCCTAATGTCACCCGAAACAACCCACTGACTGTGTTCCAGGCAAGCCACATCTCCACTGCCCAACCCACTGTTTAATTGTTCTAAGTAGTATGTTTAATTTACAAAGTTTAAACAGAAGGAGACTCAGTTGATAGAGACAAAGGAGTAGAGGACAGGAAAAAGGCAATTCATGATCCGTAAGTCATTTCTTCTACTGCCCTTGCAGAAGACATGGATCTGCAGGAAGGCAAGTGGGTGATAATTAGGGACAGTTGGAACATTGTTTATTTCCTGCTAGCAAAGGCAGCAGTTCTGGCCTCCAAGGATAAATCAAATTTCTTAACCAGATGGAAGACATTTCATTTTCAAACATCAACCATACAACAATGGACCACAGAAAGGAAGGAGCCAATTCACAACAGCAACAAGAAAACAAAATTACTAGAGATTTTAGAGACTACTTCTCATCAAAATCTGCACTTACAAAGAGCCTCATGTTGCATCAGAACTCGCACCACATCTCACCACAGTGAATTCAAAGACACTTTTATTGGCAAAACAAGCTCTGCAAGTGTTACCCACATGTAAGAGACAGCACACTTGAGTTTCTCCCAGAAGTGGATTCAACACACAAAGAGGTTTCAACAGATAAGGCTACATGGCATGAAGTCCAACGATAGAAACTGAAATACTGCAAGGAACAATGTTTTATTTCTAGTAAGATAAATGTTTTCTTGCTCTCTCTATTTTTTTTTTTTAATTATATTCACAGGATTAGAAGATTTCCTTCTCAGTCTCTCCTTTTACTTCTCTTTCCCAGACATTTACTGTTTGATTTATGGTCCCTGTATCCAACTCAAAGTTGCACATGCCAGTTCAGTATTTGGTAAGAGCCTGGCTTGATTTTGCGCATTTCATTTGGTACTATCTGCCAGCATAACAGCTTTGCGTCATAACTTGTGGTAGTCTAGTTGGCTAGTAGGTTTCGGTGTCTCTTTTTTTGTTACAGAAACCGTGTGTTCTGGTTTAGACTCAGACTTGTTTCTCAGACGGATGGATTATGGATTAAGTTATTTGATTCATTAGCCTCAAAAGGAGTGCCAAATCCCAGAAACAATGCTTCTGTAGGAATGGACAGCGTTTTCATTTGGATTCAGTCTATGGTTCTCTAGTACTTTTAGGTGGAGACAGCTTTTGCTGCTTTGGCTGAGGTAGAACCAAACCCAAGTCTTTTTATGCAAAGATCACCAATGGAAATCCTTCCAGTTCTACTCTGTAGCCATCACTACATAGATTTCATAGATTTAGTTCTATCATGTCTTGGCACATCTGAAAATAAAAAAGCTTACTTCCCTTTGTAAGAACATAGAGAGCTCTAGAGTTCATTCTTGTGGGAGTCAAATCTTTAATTTGCCATCAAATAGTAGAGCAGGGAAATCTCAGTAGTGTATTCAGTTCTCATGGTTTGAGTAGTTGAAACGTCTCTTACTTGGTAGGGCCAGCACACAGCCAGCACAGCCATGCTGCCACAGAGCCTTCAGCATGCAAGGGCACCAGAGGGTGGTTAGTGCAGGGCTGCAGAGGGAGCTTGCTGCATGCCAATCTCAACCCAGCCCCATGCTGCAACAGAATAATTCTCTCCTAAAGGAGTTACTGTCATTTCCCTCCTGTGAGCCACTACCCTTCTGCTTGCCTCTAGAGGGCACAGACCCATATACAGCACAGGTATGCAGCATGCAAGGTCAGAAAAGCTGGCTCCCTAGGCATATCTGGTCTTCTGTGGTATAACTCTGATGGCCTTCTTTCTTCACAACACTTTAATAGGCAGTTTTAGCACCACCACCACATTTATTTTAAGATCTTGACATACAGGATGCAAAGCATGTTGTTATGACATCATTCAAGAAAAAGCTCAAAACAAACCCAGATACAGGGCCTGTGTAAACCTCATGAAGTTCAACAAGGCCAAGTGCAAGGTCCTGCACATGGGTCAGGGCAATCCCAAGCCCTGACCCATGTTGGGGGTGTTGATGACAAGCTCAACATGACCCAGCAACGTGCACTCACAGCCCAGAAAGCCAACCATATCTTGGGCTGCATCAAAAGCAGCATGGCCAGCAGGTCGAGAGGGGTGATTCTTCCCCTCTACTCCACTCTCATGAGACCACACCTGGAGTACTGAGTCCAGCTCTGGGACCCCCAACACAAGAAGGACATGGACCTGTTGGAGTGAGTCCAGAGGAGAGTCACAAAGATGATCCGAGGGCTGGAGCACCTCTGCTGTGAAGACAGGCTGAGAGAGTTGGGCTTGTTCAGTCTGGAGAAAAGAAGGCTCCCGGGCAACCTTATAGCAGCCTTCCAGTCTATAAAGGGGGCCTACAAGAAAGCTAGAGAGGGACTTTCTACAAGGGCATGGAGTGATAGGAGAAGGGGTGGTGGCTTTAAACTGAAAGAGGGTAGATTTGGATTAGATCTATGGAAGAAATTCTTCACCATGAGGGTGGTAAGGCACTGGTACAGGTCACCCAGAGAAGCTATGGATCCTTGGAAGTATTCAAGACCAGGTTGGATGGGGCTTTGGGGTTGGAACTAGATGATCTTAAGATCCCTTCCAACCCAAACCATTCTCTGATTCTTTATCACTCCATGCCTTTCCCAGATTAACCTGCAAGACCAATGCACTGCAGTATATTAACTAGAAACGTAGGTGTTTTGGCAACTGTCCCAGTCACTTAATCAGAAGTCTGAGCTCAGAGGCTGTTTTGCCTGAGCGGGTAAGTCAAGATGTACATACCAAAGATGTCATCTCTGCCTCACTCCCTTCCTTGCTCAAAGGCTTTTGTCTGAGTACTGTTTATTTTTATCCTACAATTGATGGACTGTACACAGGTTTAATTTGCCCCGTATCTCTCATTAGTTTTATATTGTAACTGTGTTAGATTTGGCCTCACATGCCCGATTAAGCTAAACAGGGAGTTTTGCCAAGCGTTTAAACTAGGCAAGTGCCTGCCACCCCCTCTTCCCTGCCAGTCTGTTCTAAAGCATCTGCAGCACAAAAATTGCTCATGGGTCATTTCTCAGAAAGTAATCATCTGGGCTTCTCTTCTTCCTCCAGCATAAGTATTAGCTTTATCAAAAGTTTGCTTCTCCAGCAGAACCAACTAACAAAAAGTTACTACTGAGTATCATAAGAATTATCCCCCTCCTTTTTTTTTTGGACATCCCTTTCCAGCTTCAATGTTTGCTCCCAGACTTCTGAAGACTTGTGGGGGAAAAACTAACTATAACAAGTTAGAAAGAAAGTATGAACAAAACATTTCCTAGGGACAATTGACTGAAAAACATAACCCGAAGAATTACCTTATTTTATTCTAGACTGGAATTTTCACTAAGAGCAACACAAGATTACAGTTCCTCATCTTCCAGTTCACAGGAGGCAGGTCACAAACAAGAAAAACAACAGGCTTCTACTGTGAGTGGATGAGCTGTTTCAAGCCAAAGAGTTTTGTAGTGGAAAGTTGCAAAACACAAGGATCAACAAGGTTGCTCTTCCCTGCTCGAGTACTGGTAGCATAGAAATTACTCAGTGTAAGTGCCAAAGATGTGAAGATGACAAATCTGCCCTTCCAGGGGAGCTGAGGCACAGGCAGGGGATCCACTTGCTCCACAGATGAAAGAACCCTGGGCCTGGGGTAAAAAAAAACAAACCAAACAAAAAAAAAAACACCATCACACCACAAACACCCAAAAGGCCTTCTGTTGTTTAAGGTAATGCTGACTGCAGGTCAGAATTCTTCCTTACACTCAAAAATGCAGTGAACAAAGGCCTACAGTGTCGAGTCATGAGCAGTGACAGTTCAAACCGGAACAACACGTGAGGTTACCACCCTTGTGGTGGAGACTTCTTAACTGCCCAGGAACCAGCTGTTCATGAGTCAACACCCTCTTGCAGCCGTCACTCACTGGTATGGGAAAGAAGTCAGCCCAGGAGCAGCCTTCCCTAAGGCCTAGCAAAGACAGCAAGAGGCCGTAACCTCACCAACCAGCCCAATTCAGTCCTTCCCTGTTTCCAAGTCAATGGCCAAGAAAAATCCCTTCACCAGTTTGACTCTGTATGGATACAGCTCTCATTCAACCTGCTCCTTTCCCTATATTAAACTTATGTCTGTTTGCAGGGGAATGACTAGTGCCCTTGCCAGGAGACCCGACCTAGTCTTCCACCTACTCACCTTTCTAAAATTCAGACACTGAACACTTCTATTTGAGATCCATGACAAAAATGCAGATAGTCCGCTAGCATTCTATTTGCCGGTGACTACTCTCTCCTACTTCTTGGCAGCCTCCACAGAATGGCAGCCTTCAATCTATCCCCCTTTCCTATGCAGCAAACTCTTCAGTTTTCTCTCACAGCCAGACCTATTATGCTTTTCGTCATGCTAAAAGGTGCTATGCTGATCAAGGCCATTTTTAAAAAGGCAGCACAAATTAGGGGCATGTCCTCCAGCCATAAGAAACTCAACTCAGGCTTTTCAAGAGTAACAGGCTTCAAAAAAATCACAGTGAGAGGAACAAAATCTCAAAAACCTCATTTCCTAAACTGGTCAACCCTGAAGAAGTTGCAGACTCTGAATCACAAGAAAGGACAGCAGTAAAGCTGGCTTCCTCTTAACAAATGCCATTTTAATTCAGAGAATTATCCCACCTCCTGGTTCATCCTCGGGAGGTCAGAACAGAAGCAGGAAATGACAATCCTGAGACTTCTCATTTTTCTCACAGCCCTCGGAGTTGCAAAGAAAGGATTTGACTATTCAGCAGTTATGGAAATTCAGAACTAAAATTGGGTGGGAGCACAAAGAAAAAAATGAAAGTGTGTCCGTATTTTATTCTAAACCTAGATCCCAGGAGACATGGTTCTGCTACAGTGAATGGCTGCACCTTAGGCAAGAACCCCTCCCAGACACTACCAGCCGTCACCAAGTCAAATGAACCGACGGAGCTGGAGATTCAGGCTAAAGAAGCAGAGTGCGTATTTCCCTCTAACCTTCTTGCACAGCCACACAATGCTGCTTATGAGCCTTTCAGAGAAGGAGGCTGAGAACATTGTATGTTTATGTTTTAACAGTTCTCACTAGTGACTCACTCCTTCACATAGTAATTTTTCATGGAAAAAGAGGAGATGTAGCCTCCTTTTCCAGGAAAGGTGTCATTTTCTGACACCAGGCTTGTTGCTTCTGTACCCAGACTCCTTTCCAAACCCAGAGTGATTACTCTGATGCCTTTTTCCAGGCGATCATCTCCAACTTCCTAGCTTCTCTCCAACTCTGCCCTCCTATTTCATACACTTTTCCAGACAGGACTGTCCTCCAAAATATCCTCCTGGACATCCCACTCAAAAATACTTCTGGCTGCATGTGGTCCCAAGCCTGACAGGTCCCACATTCCACCGCTGCAGATAAGAGGTGGTGATGGAGCTATCTCATGGGCTCACCATCTCAGCACCATGCCATTATCAGTCTCCCTTTCCACCTCCACCCCCATTGCTAAGCTCACAGTATTTCGTAAAATGGCCCCACCAGGTCAGGGACTTTACTGTTGAGGGTCCCTAACAAGTTGTCACATCCTCCTTTAAAGCATTACTAAAATAAGTATTTCCCTACCTCAGCAGTTAAATTCCGCTCAACGCTCATCTTCACTTTCAAAACTTCCATCTTTTATACTACCTAATTAACAACCCTTTCTGCCATCAGATCCCATATAATTACTCTACTTGGATCGCCTTACACAGCTCTTCTGTTCCTTTGCCAGCTCAAGTCCTTGGCTCTCATTTCCAAAACGCCTATCTTTGCGTCTGTTAATATCTGTAGTCCTATATCCCCTTCCCTTCTTCTCATGGTTTACACTACTCTTGCATCTCCTTCCTCATCCTTATTTCCACAGTTACCAGCTTCCAGTAGTCTTTGATGCCAACTCCTACCCAAAAACCCCTCGCTCTATCCTTGTTCTAAGAAGTGATTGGAATGAACAGCTTTCAGAAGCTTTTCCTATTAAACCAAAGCTAAAGAAATTTAATTAGAAAGCTATGCTATTTTAATATTTGACCTTATCTATTCCACTAGAATTATCACATCCCTGATCCTTATCAGATGTCAGATATCTAATTTAGACTATAAACCCTTTGGGGCAAATGTAGCCTTTTCCTCCATCTTACACAGAGCCACAGCACTTAGACTGATCCTTAAGGTAAGAAAAACACCTCTGAAATTCAAAGAACTTGATTTTGCCAAGACTAGCACCATTCCATACACCGAGACTTGGGAACAACCAGAGGACTGGCAAGTACTCACTCTTTGAAACTTCAAAGGCAAGAATGGGGTTCCCCCCCAACAGAAATAATATCTGACCGTGTCTGAGAAGAGAGGAGCCGTGTACAGACTGCACTGAACAAGTTTCTCCATGGTATCTCTAGCCCCTTCCTGCCTCATGTCTCCAAAGCCATCACTTATCCCCTTCGAAACAGCAGGAGTCACTTCTTTTTTCCTTCCCTCTCCAGAAGGAGCATAGCAGAAATAAACCTCAAATGATAAATTATGCACCACCTTTGTGTGGCTGCCTCTTGGCCAGACGGGAAATTTTTCTCCCAAAGCCTTTTGTTTCCAGCTTTGATCCCAGTGTTGGATCCGCTCTGTTCAGCACTCCCTCGGCATGGAGGTGAAGGGAGAGCTGACACAGGCCAAGTTCGGGCTTACTGCAAGTCACAGTCAGATCTTCCATTAGCCTTCTCCCCTCCCCCTTCCCAACTGGAACTCTCCTTGAGTTTGAAAAGCTCCTATTAAACATTTTCCAGAGGGCCTTACAGAGGATACATTATTTTGATGGATGCTGGGACTAAAGGAGGAGGATTTCTAAGTACAGTGAAATAATGGAGTTTGTTCTAATGGGTTTAAGAGATGCCCGGGGGCACCAAGTAAGTTCCTTCTCTGCAAATCAAAAACACAGAAGACCAGAAAATGGAGCCGAACAACTAAACGCCAGGAAGCGGGGAAATCGGGCTCTATTTAACTGCTGCTCTTGGTTACAGCCAACTTCAGGCTGCTTGGAAAAACAGCACACACACACATCACTGGCACAAACTTAACAGGAGAAAACAAAGAGACAACAGGGGTCAAACTGGGGGTGGCAAGTAGGAGAAGGATGCAAGGCTGGGTCCCCACCCCCTACCAGAGAGTCGGATCAATTATCCTTGAATACTAACAAGATTTCTGATTAAAGAACTGCTGCTATGCAATAGAAACAGAAAGCTCCAGCAGCCGGGAGGGGCTGTCAGGCAGTAACAAAGAGACACAGAAGACTATGCCCTGTTAGGGCATACGGAGGAAGTCACCATGCTGGTAGCCAGGAGAGGGGTCTCCCCTGCCTGGAGTCACGATAACGTCTCACAGCTGGTAAATTTAACTCCAGGAGCAGAACTTCACCTTGACACTACAGAATATGGGGTCTGCTTTCAGGCAAATGCATTCTCTGCTGGAAGCTTTGCTGGACGACAGTTCTTTAAACAACATCATCACTATAGTACAGGGAGGTGAATTTTCTTCTCATCCAAACCCATGCAGGGGAAATATCTGGTGCTTCTCAGTTCAGAGTACTGCAACATCAGAAAGTTTTTATCAACGTACAACAGCCTGAGGAACAGGAGTCTAAACTGTCTTCTGTCTTACCCATTTTAACAAAACAGCAATTTGCAGTACAAACATGTAATATATATACACAATACCGTCCGTTAATCTTAATGGTTTGTGACTTGCTGACTGGTGGCTTAATATGGAAAAATCTAATGACCTAAGAAGGACCTCATGAAAAACAGAAGCTTCTGTTGTTACTTTTCACAGCCCAAAGTTGTGCTAACGTTAATCATCCTGCTAGAGGCATGTATCTCATACCATCAAAATCCGGCTCCCAACTGTTCAATTCTCTTTTTTCTTTTTTCTTGTATTTGAAACAACAAACATAATTCTTTGATATGAGGAGTTTCAGTCATCCACAATTTAGCAAGGCAGAAGTCCACAAACATCAGCTGCATTTGATGTTAATAAAGTCTTTATGAAAACTTATTTTCCTGCCTTTGCATAGTGAGACTCCTTTCATCTAGGCTCACAGCAGTTGAGGAAGAGTTCTGCTCCTCACAGAAACAACAACTGCAGCTCAAGAGTCTCTAGGACTAAATATACAAGCTGGAATATTTCAGCATTTTAACAGGCAGTTCTGCTTAACGGAGGGGGAAAAAAAAAAAAAAAAAAAAAAAAGGTCTGGAAAACTGAAAAACCTGAGCACAAACTCACCCACAACAAGATGGCAGCCAAATACTCCCAAGGTAACAGTCCCCGAGCGACCAGATATACAGCATGTGTAAACCACAAGCCTACTGAGTCATGAGCCCCTGGATCCATATAGTTACTATCTTTAGTACAGGAAAATGGAAGTCTGAAGGGAAGACAATACAGAAAGAAGAGATTCAAGAAGCATTACAGCGCCCAGTCTTCACGCAGCATAAACATCAGAATACCATAAAAGAGTAATGCCATGGCATAACAGCCATGGCAAAGAATCAGAGGCACCACAGAAGCAAAAAGCAAGAGTAACCATCAAGCACATCAGATTCATGGATGACAATTACAATTAGCATTCTCTGCCATGATGTGTGTGAAACACGGGCAGCCACTACATACAGTATGCCAATTAACGGAGCGGGCTTGCTGCATGCCAGAGCTCCAGCTCTGGGTGTTGTATCAGGTAAGGCCAATCATCTTAAAAGATGGTCAGTTTAAGTCTGTGTAGGTGTGCATATATAACACCTTAGTATGTGAACCCCTTTGAGATAACGTCACAAATAGCTAAGGTGGAAATAACAGAGGTTAAGAGAAATAGTGTCCACTTTTCTCATGCATTTCTTTTAACAACACTTTACTTACCAATTCACCCTTTCCAACAGAGTCAGTAAAATTTTTGTGGGTTTATGACTCTTTTGATCATCAGCAAGGGAAATAGAAGTATTATTAGAAAGAGAAATAGCCACAAAAGTCACAAGCAGCAGAGGAATTCAATGAAGGTGTAGGACGTGCACATACTTTTTAAACCTATTTTTAAAACCTTGGCTGGTTTTCAAGATAACATCTCTTTATCAGCTCTTATGAAGCATATATTCTATTGTGTTCAATGGTAAGTTGCATTCTAGGGCAAATGGAGTTGGCCTTGGGCAAGACAATTTCTACTTCACTTCCCACATTTACAAAACAAGGATAATATTTGCCTATTTCACAAGAGTGCAGGAAGATTCAAGAGGACTATCAGACTACAGATCATTCTCATAGAATTAATGTTGTAATTATTTTTTAATGTTAATTTCACCAGTCTGAAGAACTACAGCCTTTTAGGAGTAAAAGCAAAATACAAATCACTTCATTTTATTTTTCTAGTTAACATACAGCAAGTACTGCCTTCTGTTTTGAACTACAAATAACTGGATAATGTTTATATCCAACCACATTTTCTTCTGTAACTTCAACGAACTGAATGTAGAGAAACATCTCTAAGTTCCCTGAAATCTCATTTTGTGGTCCACATGAACAGAATATCCCTCTTCAAGGTTCACAAGACACTCTGGAAATGCAAGCACTTTACGTAACTAAGCACCTATTAAATTGGTTGCTGCATACACCCACACTCCCAGGATGCAAGAAGGGATTCTCTTTTGTAGAAAGCAGTGCTAAAGCACACAACTGAAAGCTTCTGGAAAAACAATAGAAAATTGCTTATCTACACTAAATAAATGAAATGATAATGTTAATGTCATACCAGAAGATTTATGCTTTATGCTTTTCCACTAACACTACCATGTTTTAGCGGAACTGTTAAAAAAAACCCCAAACAACAAAAAAAAACCCACAACACAACAAAAAAAAAACCATCAAAGCCCACCACCACCAATTGCCAGCCTCCTGCAGCATCTTACTCTTCATTTTAGAAGACTGAGGGTGTTACTCTGTGCTGTCACCATTTTGACCAAAAAAAAAAAAAAATAATCAAGATAATTCAAGGTAACCAAGAGAACTGTGAATATCATCCAACCTGATCAACAGCAAACCCAGGAAGCAGAACATTATCAGCTCCAAGCTGGCAACAGGAAAACAGCGTTTTGCATTTGGCTGAGAGCTGCACAACCATAGCGATGCCAAACACAGGTAGTAGAGATAGTGATTCCCACTGCAAACAGAGGTATCACATTCAGGTTTGTGACTGACGTAGTCAAGACATTTGGGTAGTGAAGCTCTGATATTAGCCAGGTATTTTTCTGGCAGAGCTCCAGGAGCCAGAAGGGCAAGCACATCACCCAGACAGGTTCTGTGACATTCTCTATTTATACTAACACAGACCATCATAACATCAGGTCCTTCATCACCACGCACCAGCAGTGCATGCCATTAGCTATAAATTCTTTCTGTATACCCTTTTTTACCCGCAACGCTCTTTTCCAAGACCTCAAGATAATTGCAGATTTTTTTTTTTTTTTTTTTTTTTGGACACGGACTTCTTCAGTTTCACTACCCCTATTCACCAAAAGAAGGTCAAAGATCAGCCTTGCAGACTAGTTTGCTTTACCTGCTCCCATACTGAAGCACAGTGGTAAACGACCAAGCGCTTCTAACAATTTACCTCTTTGGCATTGCAAATTCTATGGCTGTGGCTGCTTTATGACAGTTAAGCTGTACACTGCCCCTGAAAGTACTTCTAAGGGCCAACGGTAAAAAATTTCTAGCTAAGGGGAGGAACACCAACTCATCACAAACTTTGGCATCTTCTTTGCCACCTCCTCATGTTTTTTCTTGATTCAAATAGGAAAAACATTGCTCAGGAATTGTGTTCTTATTGCAAAGCGTATCTCGAGGATACTCACTTCCAGAAGCAGCTGGCACATCCAATCATAAACTCACGTTCATTTGACAAGAGGATACAGGAAAAGTGCACTGATGGGAGAACTACATGAAAGAGAAACAAACTGCCATAAAAAGCGTCCAGGAGACATCAAGGCACAGCCACCTACGAGCAAACCTGCACTTTACAATCAGACATCCTCCACATGGCTGTTAACAGCCCAGACACATTAACTAGGAGCACCTGGGTAACAGCCAAAATAAAACACATCTAGATCTGCACCTACACTAAAAATCTATGTGTTAGATCCTTCTCGCTCCTAGACTGCAGCTAAGTATCCGTGTAGCACTTGGGAACTTAAGAGTACTTCTGGTTTCTAAAAAGTAGGTTTTCTGATACACAGAACTGCAGCCCTCTACTCGGCCTTCCCATGCTGGTTTAGCACCTTCTTCAAAGCTGCCTGCAATCAGGTTCCTTGTTAGAAGAGAAATAATATTACTTGAAACCCAAACCCCATGTGATTGTGCCCCAGAGGCAATACTTGCAGAACGATGGAGGTCAGCAGCACTACTGCAAATGCTTCCTGTAATTTCAGAGTAGCACAGGAGAAAACGGATGGGTGAAATTATACAGCAGCTGCCAAAGGAGTGAAGGGAGAGAAATGAGGTACGTATCTCCTCTCTGCTCCCCTCCCCCAAAAGCCTTCCAACTCTATAAACAATTCCGCAAAGCATTTAGATGTTTTCTCCTTCACCGGGCGCACTTGTAAAATAAAGCAGTACTGCACAAGAGGAAGAAACAGCAATTACTTTTCAGTTGATAGAGCAACCACAAAGATAAGTTTTCACCGACGAGACTTCATGGCACTGCTTCCCTGCTCGCTAAGACCGCGGCCAACCCCTCCCCTCGTCCCCTCACCACTGCTTCTGGTACCCCTC
>KL263803.1:2216-15812 GCA_000699545.1 Podiceps cristatus
ACAATGTAAATTCTATAGATAGGCTCTATTTTTTTCCTCCAGAGGGGAAGGAAAAAAAAGTGCAGGAAAACTAACCTGTTTTATCAGAACTTTCATTTAAAGGCATGAAAAAAACTACAAGTGACAGCTGTGCAGATTCAGTGAATGTGACATTTCTGAATTTCTTCAACTTGACAAGTAAACACCTTAAATCGGTAATGCTATATGCATAATACATGACCTGTATTTTGACATCCATCATCAAATGCTGACTTGAGAAAATACAGGTTTGTACGTCAAGGAATAGCACCCATAAAGCAGGGAGAAATTCAGGTCACAGGGTATTAGGAAAACTCTATTTCATTACAGAAGCTGAAACAAGCTAAGGCATCAGATTTAAGATCCATTTTCAGCTGTGAAAAGATTCAATTCCTCTGCAGAGAGCATTCATTTAGAAATGACATGCTTTCCTCACAGCCCCTTTTCATTTTCCTTTTCATATTCCATTTTCTCCTTCAGTCCCCAAACCTTGTTCCATTAATGCTCATAAAAATCGTAAACCAGGGCTGATAGTTGTGATCTTCTTATAACCACAGTGTCTCCTTGTTCAACAAACAACTGAGGGAGCTATGGCTACAATTGCTTAACAGGATCAACCTCTATAGTAAAATTCACATGGCCTGTGCAAGCCTGAGCACAGCCCCTGTGTAAGGAAATACAGTGACAGTGAGGGGCTTCTGGAGAAGCGAATTCTCTTTGCCAACAGCGACAGGTAAGGTGCGGCACAATCTTATCAGTTCCTGCAGCCACTGCATCCAATACTAAATTGCTGTACTGGGTGAGTGACTGCCTTTGCATCACTTGGGGTTTGATTTTTTTTGTGGTTTTCTCTTGCCTCTGAGAGGAACAGAGGCTCTGGGCTCCTGATGTGCTCAAAATCAGTGAAGACTGGCAGTCAGGAGTCACTGCTTCCCTCCCGGCAGCAGCCTCCCTCTTTGAGAGGTAGGGACTCCCGTGCCCTAACTCAGTTACCTGCTCTGAAGGAGTTTGAGCATCCTGCAGTTCTCTGCAGAAAGCAGCTGGTTCAACATCTTAATTGTATGCAAAGAAATATTTCCCAGCTCCCTCTGGGATACTACTGCTCATAAAAGTAGGTGAAACAACCAAACAATTGCATTAGAGGGAAGATCCTACCTCTTTAAGATGTTCTCATCTTTGTGGAAGGAGAACTTAGGGGAATCTTCCCCCCCCACAAGAAGACAAGCTCTTTTTCCCAAGGCTTACTGGGGATCCAGATGCTGCCCAGCTCAGAGCTCAGCAGGGAAAGTTGGCTATAAGCCCTCCTGGTCTCTTACAAAACACCACCTACAAATTGATGAGCAGTTCCAGGCTTCCGTGAGAGCTGTGCCTCCTGAGCCAGGCTGATCCAGGTCCCCTCAGGAACTCAGGGGAGCACTAACTGTGGCTCAGCAGTAACATGCAGGTATTCTGGGAGCCTCTGTGGCACTGTGATGAAGCTCAAAATTAAGGAATGTTGACGTGACTTCTGCCCACTGTAATCACCAGCAACAATTATTGTTTGCTCTTCTTACGTGTTGTTTGGAGCAACTGGCCTGATGGCCAAGTGATCTGCTGACTGTGTTGGCCATAAACCACTGGGTTTTGTTTCTGTGCAATTCACTTGACTGAGTGATGTCCCATAAAATGCAGGACATCAATGCTCCTCATAGCAGTAAGTGTATCTTTTTAGTTTGCTGATGAGCCAGTAAAGGTTTTTTAATGTAGAAACAAATTTGGCTGTTGGATGTGCAATGAAGTCTGTACAGACTTCATTGAGACACAGATAGGCATATTCTCAAACTGGATTTTTATGTTACATTTACAAAATATCTTCCATTCTAAAGGATCATAATGGATCCTTTATGACCCTCTTCCTCTTTCCTCCCGCTCCTTTCCTCTTTGCCTCCCTCCCCTTCAAAGATGTATTTTTTACTAAACTGAAACCCTATGCAGGCAGAATGTGTTTTTCCAAACTGAAAATCCACTTGGCAGACCTAAAGGTTGTGGACTTGTCATTAAAGGGCCATGTAAATGGATAGCGCCCTTTATATAATGCTATTCAAAGGAAAGGTGCCATGGGATTCACTGGTTAACATATGCACTAAAGTTCTCAAAAGAAAAAAAAAAAAAAAAAAGCATACATGATATTAATTATCTCTGGCCCATCTAAGAAGCATGAAACAACAACCGTACTTTGAGCATATATGAATAACACACAGATGGTGAACTCCCAAACAGCCCCCCTCGCTATGTTATCACGCAGGAATATGGGATAAGGATTTTCATTAAGCAGAGCCAGACAAAAATAAATAATTCTCTTACAAAAGGGCCTCACAGCTATATCCCTTTGCTACTGTTTGCTGACAATGTCCATTAATATTCCAGTGAATTCAATTGAATGATAGACTCTACCTGTTATTCTCCGAAGTACAGCCATTTGGGTATACCTGGAAAGTTCAGCAGCAGTCATGCAGCTAAAGAGCTGATGACATTCATGGGAATCTCTTACAGCCATTCAATGTAGAAACAATTCTAGCTTCAATGTCCCATGTGGTCTGAGACAGAGAGTTGTAGTTTGGCTTCAGAACCTGGAAATCCTAAATCCTGGTTTCAGTTCTGACTTTTGCTGTAATTTGTGCCTAAAGATCTAACCATCTCTGTGAAGCTCTGGAAAAGAGAGGAATGTGGGGGAGCAGCTGTGACTGTGTAGGGTCCCAGTTCTCAGAGCCTGCAGCATCTTCAGAGATGCTCTGGGCCCAAACACAGGCCAAGCTAAATCTTCAGAGAGTGAAGGGTGACAAAGGACACCTTTCTCAGTTGTAACAACCCTCCAACACTCCGGGACTGGAACAACCCCTGGAGCACTGAGCACTGAGATACACCGTTACAGAGAACAAGCTGCCATCTTCCTCCCAAGCAAGCTCTCTTTAGTGCTTGTTTGTTTCCAAACTGTGGAATTACAGAAACCTATAGTGAAGATGTCCAAATCAAAGCTCTAATGAAAGCACAGGGCAGTGGGATCAAGGCTAATTTCTGCTCCCCAAAGTGTGAGAATCATTCCTGGGTGGGCAGCAGTCCCACGTGCTGAGAGCATAAAGGATTTATACGTTTAGTGGTTCTTGCACTGCTCTAGTGAGGCAGGATTAAGCTGTAAAAACAAAGATCAAAAGGACATGAGTTTCATCTTCTTGAGGTCTAGCATTGAATGATACCACTTTGCATCCATTTTCAATTGTCAACAGCATATGTTAGAAATAATGTTATATTTTAAGCAAAGTGAGGAGGGTTTATTCACAGGTACTTAGATGAGTCCCAATTTAAGCCTCATTTTGAGTTTCACTATCAAACACAAAAAATGAAGATGAAGTCCATCTGAAACTGCCTGCTTTTTTTTTTTTCATAAAATCTCATGTGGTAATTACACAAACCGTAGCTCTGCCAAGGTTCGCCATAAACTTACACAACCCAAACCTATCAAAACAAATGGGCTTTCTTTACTAATGCTTTGCAGACCATAGTGCTGATAGTCTGTCCTTGCTGTTTTCCTCACTTTAAGTGAGATAATATGTAGTTACCAGCCATAGAACCTCTCTCATGTCTGCTAGAATGGAAACTTTATTTCTGTATATACTAAAGATTCCTGGCCAGTATTCCTCTGATAAGACCTTCTCGCTCTCAGTGGAACCAAGCACAATTTTACTGAATTTCTTTTTATATTTGGTAAAGGGAAAACAAAATGAAATTTCTTTTTTTTTTTTTTTTTTTTTTTTGAGTCTTAATCCTTACTTTTTCAGTGCTATACCAATTTTGTAAAGCTCTAACCAACTGTTTGTGTAGGTTACTGATTTCTTTGGCCTGACATATCCTATTTGAGCAGTAAATAAAGTCAAGGTTGAACTAGAACTCCTGTCATGCAATACAGCCATCTTGTTTTATACACATCTGTCTTAGGAACATAAAATGTACTCCAGGAGTACATCGGTGACTTCTTATTCAGATCCTAGTGCATAAGCAAACAATTCAGAAAGTGTAAAATTCATGAAAAGAATTTCTTATTTTCTAAAGCACTGCATGGCACAAAGAACAGTGAATCATAGAAACCTATGAGGGCCATGAAGACAGGTATAATGGTTACAGCCAAGCAAAACAGGATAATTGCTTGGGGCTTTTAGGCTATCAAGAAGGGAAACACTCCTAGGGTTCTCCACTGTGCAACAAGAAAAAAGGACAGGCCATCCAGAGTTTACTGCTTGATAGTTAGCACCATCTTGTAGCTGTCTTTAAGCATCTATTTTCTAAGCCATTTCCAGAAACAGAAGAATGATTGGGTAATTCTCTATTTGAAAACGGGTAGGACAACACACAGTAAAATATAAAGGACTTCTAGAATGCAGAGGGCAATGGTTTCCAAATTACTTCACACTTACCCTATTGCTTGGGATGTGTTCACATTAATTTTATGCTATGTTTTTACAGAAGACTGTTCAGAGAATATTTTAACTCTTTGCAATAGACCATGTACTTTGGTTTTGTTAATTTCTTGGTTTGTTTTGTAATTGTAATGTCCTTTTGGTTTTCCATCTACTTTTCCTTCCTTCCTCTGTTTTCATGAACCTGCTTTTCCAAAGCCTACTCCTGTTGGGAAAGAATTTAGTTCTCTCACATTTTTCTTCTAGTGGAAATTTATCTCTTGGTGCCAAGTGACTACTCATGCTTTCTGGTGGATTACACATCTAGGTATAGCACCTGCTCTTAATACTGCTGTCCAGATGCTAAAGAGTAGTTTGCTTACTTCTCATAGACAGATGCCAAAGAGAGTAGTTTGCTTACTTCTCACAGATATTTTTTCTTTGCTTTTCCTTATTTTGTTCAGAAAGAAGCATTAGAACTACACAAATATTTGGAAGGAGACAGAAGAAATAGTCACGTGTTCATTTGGCAATTTGTGGATCAGGAGCTATCCAAAACACTCCACTTTTTATGGAATACCCTGAAATTTATAACAACGTCAGAAATTACAATTACAGTGGGTTTTAGCCACTTTCATTACACATTTGATTTTTGAATTGCTCCTACTCTCCATTTACAATTTAATGCTTTTTTACACTAGGTATTTCTAGGCCACAAAGTTGGTAGCATCTAAGTGTAGCATGGGTTTGCAGCTAAAAGAATTTAGTATAAAATGATGCCAAATTCTTTTCAGTTTAATCATTAATCAACCTTGCATACTTAGACCTCAGGCATAAATAAATTAATATGTTGAATAAAACTTATCAAACAGATTAAGCTATATTACCCAGTTCACAGAGGCAGGTGTTCAATAACTACAAATAAAATGGAAAGCTCACCGTTAAAAATGATATATAGGCATGTTAGGCGAGACTCTGTATTATGTCATTATATCCTACATTATATCAAATAAAGTAAATTTTTCCTTAGTAAAAAAGGAAGAGCAAAGCCAGATGTCATAGCAAGCAATCAATAAAAATATTTTGATAAATAAAAGTAACAATGCGGTCCAACACATGATTGGCAACTACTATAACACAAATTAAACAAATTTCCTATTGCTTCTTATGGGAAAATTATGCAGATTAGAATTTGATTAGGTTTATATCATGAGAGTCAATTTGGACTTTTAATCTATTAAGCTCCAATAAATGAGGCATCTGAATAGCTCCCTTGAGCAGAAACAGTAATAACCACAGCAGTCATTTTTTGCAATATGTATTCCAACAATTTCTTTAGCAGATGATTCTACATCTTTAAGTACAATTACTCTGTAACTTCTACAAAAATTTCAGGTGTACGCAGTCAGGAAATGGATCCATACAAAACGCTTAAACAGATATTTTGTGATAATCAACATCTGTCACTCTGTTCTAGCAATATTGTTTTTCCATCAACTTGGACT
Source organism: Podiceps cristatus (assembly GCA_000699545.1). NCBI lineage: Eukaryota > Metazoa > Chordata > Aves > Podicipediformes > Podicipedidae > Podiceps > Podiceps cristatus. Next base: position 8,170 of record KL263803.1, read on the forward strand.
GACTTACAGTCGACTTCATGGTCTGTGTGGGCTAAATAGTGCCAGCAGACTTGTAAATTACTCAAGCTGGAACTGAGCTGGAAACCTATGGTAAAATGTCATTAAGTTCTCTATAGGCTAGGTTAAAACTAAAATCCCACATTCAGGGCTGTCTTGGGGGTCAAAGATTTAACTGTGAAGGTTAAGACCTCATTTTATCAAAGAAATCTGAACTAGATTGCCAGAGCTGAACTCTGAAACAGGTTGGATTCAGATCAAGACCACCTCTAATTTATCTGGCAGGTATACTCCATAGGCCTCCTGCATGGTTCCTGCAGTCTAATCTATTTGCAAGTATCCAAAAGCTCTTCTTCTGTCTTACTCTATATCATAAAAAAGAAACTCTTGGCAAAGCCTTCCAACTAGAGATCATACTGTGCCCATGTCCAGTCCTGCCAGATTTCACCAAATCCTGTCAAAACTTTTTAGTGGACAGGTTGTAATAAAAGAACATAGTCAAGTGACAGTATGCAGGTGATTCCTGAAGATTAAATCCGTAGTAATAAATCTGAGAAAAGGATTTTGTGTTCATTTGTGAATATATTTTTTAAAGAGATGCTTAACAGAGAATTTCCTTCTGGCATTCATGTTTTCAGCATACCACTACAAAGATTCTCCGCAAGCCAAAATCTTTTACTGGAACTCCAAACTGAACACCATAAATAGGGGGAAAAAAAAAATCAGTCATGTTCTTTGTCATTCAAATACTGCCTTCTGCAACACACACAACTTCAGAGTAGCATGCTTGTTAAAGACATCTTAGTAGATATCATGTGTGAAAATGAGGATTAAGTTGTTTTGAACTATGCCAGTCTGCCTAACACTAACTCAACCATCTTTTCCATAGAAAGTACAACAAATCACTCGTACCCAGGAGCAGTTACCAACGGGGCTGGTGGTGGTGGTGTGTGTGACAATTGCCTAAGGAATATTTATAAACTTCTTCAAACAAAACCCTCCTGATCCAAAAAGGTAGCTTACTGCATCCCTGCTGCAGTTTAATCTGACCATTGAAAATAACGTATGGTGCCCAATTTGAAATAGGAATAAGGAAACACCATTCTAGGGTTTGGAGTATATTTTCAGAATACATACATCATCCCATCATCCCAATTAGTCACGTTTCAGAATTATTACTGGCCAGTATAAAAACCATCCCTATCATGCACAACAAAGTAATAGGAAGGGAAGTACCTCCAGAAAGTACTTCCAATAAAAGAAATGTCAACCCTCTAATACTGAAGTTCGCAGGAATGGCTAACACATCAAACCAGCCTTATACTCTGTTCAGCTCAGTGTATTATCCCTGTTTCATATGTCAAATATACATTATGCCATATTCTATTCCAGTTTCAATATAGGTCTACCAAATACTAAAATTGGCTAATTTATTGCAATTACTCTTGACTCCAACTGGAAATAAACAAATAACAAAGACTTCCTTTCTACTCCTCTTTATTCACATTAAAAAAAAAAAAAATCTAAATAGTAATTGCACAGTTACGAAATCAGGATGAATCTGAAGTAGGTCTCTAATTGCATGATGTTGAATGATGTACCAGTAGCAATATATTAGCTACTAATAGTATCTATGGTTGTGTAGACACTATTGTCTGAAGAACAGCAGGGATACTACTGGTGGTACCCAGTCTGTAAAGTCTGGGAACCTCTGCTTCAATCAGTACAGGATCCAGAATCAAGAAGCCAGAAAGCAACTTATGCCTTTGATGGTCATTCCAGGGGGAAGAATATCCAAAGCACAGAGTCACCAGTGATAAGAAATAATTAGCTCAAATGTATCAAGAAAAAAGGAGAAGTATACACAAAACTAGTGAAGTACTGCCTGCTCTGAAGAAAAGATGAACTTTCCATTGCTAAGTTTGCACTATTTTGGCTCATGGGTTTCCCCTTCTTAGTCAATATTAATCTTAGAAAGAAAAGTAAATAATTATATTGATAGAATGACTCATTTAATTAGAGTTTTTGCTAAAATCTTTAAGGGTTTTGCCTGCCTCTCATAGTTCAAATGTCTCTATATTTAAAGAAGTATCAGTGGAAGTGTCTTTACACCAGCATTATATTGACTATTTGCTGTCATTTATGCATATAAATACTACTGTTGGATTTTAAAATGGTATAATCTGTATAAGCACTTAAATAACACATTAACTTTCCTGTCCATAATTATTTACTGGAGACTTAAATGGGTTGATAAAAAAATAAAATGTTTACTTCCTTGTTTGAATTTCATTCGGTACAGTATCAGTGGAAACACCTGTCCTTTCAACTATGGGGTTTGAATATTTCTGAGAATCTTCAGTCTATTTCTTGTTATTTGATAGAATTCTAAGAATAAATAGTCAAGCTACAATGTGATGTTTTGTAGCTAGTGAGGTAGTTTAAGAAATCTGAATCTATGGTTTTCAGCAGGGCCAATCTGAAATATGAATCTGCAGATAAATTTTAAGGCCTATTTACATTTGAAACCACAAAGCACGTTGCCATAAAATAAAATTAAAAAAAATCAAGATATATTCCAAATTTTAAGCAGCACTCTCTTTGTCTATCTAATTCAGTCTACAGCTGTCTCACTCTAAATGGAAGACATGTCCAGATAGAGTTTACATTGCCACTCAAGAACGGAATTAAAGATTTAACTGAAGAGTTAATAACAATCAGATTCTCAACTGTTGAGAAACCTGAGAGACGCAAAGGTAAGGCTGCACTTCTCGAGCAAGTAAGCAGAATCACTTCCCTGTCTTGCAGGGAGAGTATTTTGAAATGTGCATTGCAAGATACTTTGAATAAGCACTTCCCCACCTTTTTCTCCTGACAGATTTCAAATCGCTCATCAAAGGGTAACTCCTGCTTTAACTCACTTGAGGGAACTCCTATGGAGATATGAGTCAAAAGAGTGCTAGTCTTGGAGGAAAAGCTCAGGAAGGCATCGCTGTGCCCTGCTTCCCCCTTCACAGCAAGGGAGAGTAGACAGATCTTCAATCCCCAGTCTATCCCCTCATGAACACCTGGAAGGAAACAATCTAGGTCCTTTCCACATTGCTAGCTATCAACTTGGTCCCATCTCTACTATTTGACAAGGAAAAAGATAAGGCTGTTTCTTCCTTTTCATGAATTTTAGGTCTCCCAATAGGCTTATCAACACCTAATAACAAAATTTAAAAACAAAAAGCCTGCAATTTTCAGTAGATTTTAGTAAAACTACTGTACGTGCTAGACACTAAAAATAAACAAGAGAAGTTGAGAATGGAAATATTCTCTTAGCCACATGTCTGGCTAAGAAAATATTGTAAATAAGACTGCAAAACTGTATTTAAAAACTCCACATATGTCATACTTCAAAGAATCCTTTTCCAAGATTTTGTGGCAAAATCACTTTTTTATGAACTGTAAAGAAAATTTGGTAGCAAGGGGCAGGCAAAGAAATAACAGAGTACCTTGAGATTTATCTGTTTGCTGAGGCACGCACTGGAAATAGCAAGGTTGCTAAATTGGAGTTACATGGAAAAATCTTTTTGATATTGGTCCTGTAAGAAAGCGTTCACCCAAATATTATTTTAAGCAGCTTGTCAAACACTGATTTCATAGATTACATACATCTATTCAATAGGGATCTTTTCATGTAGCTGAACTTTTTTCTGAAAATTTAAAGTTACCATTCTAGGAAGTATCTTCTTCATAGATGAACAGTTAGAATGGGAAAAATTCAAAAATTATTGAGGATTAACAACAGATATAGTTTCTAAAATACACAGCTTAATATTAACAAAATGGTTCAAGTACCTTTTCTGAATTTAATTTTGGTTAGAGCTTAAACTGTTTTTGAGCAAGCTAATATGAATAATGGAATATTTGTTCTTAAGAATATCTCATATAATTGCAGTGTTATTAATTCAATCCATCGATCCTCAAACAAAACAAGAAACAATTCCCCCAAAGTTTTCTCAGCACCCACATGACACTGCCTGATTTCAGTGAAATTTCTCTCTCCTTTTTCTCAGAGAAGTTCTTTCAAAAATGTCTAGCTATCTTTGCCCTCACTTAGAGACTAATTTCTAAATTACAAAACAAGCAAACTGACGTGAATTTAGCAGAAATAGGAAATCCTATTTCTGCTATATGAAGACATTCAATCACATTATAATCCCGCCTATGCATTTAAGCAAAACTTCTGTAAAGTCAAACTTCTGGAAAATATACATGCTGTTACACTCTAGAGATACTTTGTCTCCCACTCCTAACTAGTAATCATGCTCCACATTAGTATTAAGTGTATTTGACATCTAAAGTTGAATGCAAAATTTAAAAGAGCAAACAAACCTCAAATCAATATGAAAGGTCCAATCTCAATTATACTTTTGTAGGATCTACTTTAGAGCTCTAAGGAAAGTTTGCAAATTATTAGGTATTCCTATCACATTACAAAAATTTCAATAATCTTAATCTTGTATCCAAATAAGTCAGTATGAAAATTCCCAGTAACCATAATCTTACCAGGGTCTGTTGAATAAAAAATAATTCACAACAACTAGTCAAGAACAAATTACACCCTTCTTCCTTCAATAAAAAGATCCTACCATACTGTTTGTAAAACACACAGATTTACTTTTGCAGGTTTGGTTTGTTCAGACATTAAAAAGAAAAGCTTCCTTTGATTCTCAAAGGTAGGCAGTGCCCAGGTCAGGTGGCATATGCAACTCTGCAGATGCTGAAAGGTTTGGAAGGGTCTTGATAATCAGGAACTACCAAGTTTTTAGAGACTGCCTATTATGGAAAGTCTGGTATGCCTCAAATTTAACCATGGCAAACTTAAAAATCAACAGGTCTGTCTTGACAGAAGAATGCCAACTATTTTTTAAGTTTTACCCCCAAGCTGTTGAAGTTCTGCAGCTCACTAGCAGGTGTTAGATCCCGCTCTTCTACAATGGATATCAGACTAGGATTTAACTGGAAAGAACAAAGAACTAAAATCTAGATTTCTTCTGGAACCTTATTAGACTGGTGGAATCTGCTGGATATTGATGCTTTGTATCTCTGCTATACTAAAGCAAAACAGTAACACTGATCTCAGATTTCATGTATGTCCTTTAAAAAAACCCAACCACTTTTATGCAAATAAATAACCATTTATTAAACAAACAATATGTACTGAAGCAAAGATAGATACCAGAATTATGCTCCTGAGGCTGCCTGCTATGGTATATAACTTTCAAACTATCTTGTAGTCCTGTAATATATTATCTATATGTTCCATTTCCTTGAAGTTATCTTCATAATCAAGATGCTATCACAAGTATCATGGGCATTGGAACTATTTTTAATTTTCATTTAAAGAGCAATTAAAGAAAGACAATGGATACACAAGATAATAAAGTAAGTGATTAGCAGCATGCAAATGACATAGGCTTAATGATAATACCGTGTTCTATTCTCCGAAGGGCCTGTCAAGAGAAACTCTTCCAACACGTAGTTGTGCAGCTAATGTGCCTCAGCCTACAATTACAACATTGCTGACACCATTAACCACTGAAACAACATCAGTTCACGAAATCCTTGTTGTCTCATTAAAATGCAAAGGGTCAGGTAATTTACCTGCATTGTGTGTCTACTTTTGTTGTGGGTAATTAGCAAGCATTATCCAGCATGGACTCTTACTGAAATAGTGAAACTGTGAAATTTTAATAATTTTTTTTTTTTTTTTTGTATTTGATGGGAATATAACCTCAACACAACTTTGTACTCAAGGGGCCATGAAATATAGATCTTTTGTACTAAACTTCAAATTTTAAAAAATTTACTCTTGTATAATTGGATCTAGATAGGCATCTCCTGGAATTAACTTTTAAAAAATTAGACATGCAAAACACCTTACAGTCTCTTAAAGACTTAAAAAATTATGATTTCTTCAAAAAGCCTTTTTTAAAAGTTAAACCACAGAGTTGGTGTAGTACATTCTAATACCCGTGTTCCCTTTCTTTTTGCTAATTGAAGTCCCATATCATCATTTAAAGCAACCTTGATAACATCCACTATTGGCTCACATCTTGTCAAGGAGCAGAATAGTCTCTTATTCTTTAAATGGAAGTTTTGGAACATAAAACACATTCCAATAAAAGTGAACAGAAAATTATGAATTCATTAAACTACTTTGGTATCTTGTGTTATATATAATATTTATATTCCAACTACTGTAAAATATGCTTTAATATCTTTAGGCAACTATAAGGACTTAAATATTTATAAAATGGCTAAAGATAAAGTATAGCTCTCTTATTCCTACATACAGATGATGTAAGGCATGCAATCAAAGACAATAACACTTTCAACCCATTTGTCATCTTAAAGGAGCCTTTCAACTTCGAATCCCTTGTGTGCAATCTACATAAGAGTTGTTGCCTACATAGGCAACTCCAGAGGAGTTTGCTCCTTAAAAACTACCAAGAGTGCTATTCTTCACATAAAACAGGGTTTTCTGAAAATGGAGACAAAACTATAAATTTGCAGGCAAAACAGCTCCAAGTGGGGCTTCAAAATACTGCTGTATTTATCTCTGGGACATCTGGGAACAGGAAACATTTTGATTTAATATTTCATAACATAGAGGCAATTGCTTCCTTGCCTGGTGTATAATTAATGCTCATAAAAAGAGCAAGTTTTTTTATATTCCTCAGCAGCAGAAATGCACAAAATAGTACACCTTCATAATAGGGGGTTTGCTTTCAAGATGTTGAACAGCAAATGATAATAAAATAGAGTCACCATGAATTTATAACAGTCTTGGGATGGTTAAATGTATTTATAGTTTAAGTGTGAAATCACATGCCTGATATACTGTACTATCTACCTCCTTTGACTAATTTTACCTTTCTCTGGCTAAAGCAGAAGGTACCTTGAAAGCAGAGGAGGAAGAGGCAATTGTGAAAGCTTGGAGATATTTGGGCTAGGACCTTACAGCATTTCTCAAACACAGGGATATTGTGTCAAAGAAACATGTCTCTCCAGCCATTCACCAACATAGTTTATAAGCAACAGAACTGAAATCCTCTTTGCTTAATAGTTTTTCTCTCTTCCTAGGAAAACTTTGAGAGAGACAGGAAAGTGTTCTCTGCATGTCTAAGTTCCAGCAGCTAACCTTAGTGTCCAGCTGCAAGGAAAATACAATAAATACAACCAGTGCTGAGTGGGAACTTTTCTGTCAAGGGTTTCTTGCGAAGGCTGGAAGGCTAGCAAGGTCCTAACATGGATGGCTTCTATAGCACAGGAAACAAAGTGAACAGCCTCTCTCCCACCCAACCTCTTCAGTTTATTTAAACCCAAATCTTGCAAAGACTTGCACATAATCTAACTTTACACAGGTGGATAGTTTCATTGAAGTCAGAAAGATTTATTAACCTGTATAACATGGAGCACATAAGTTTTGGAACAAGCAAGGCATCAGATTGTAAACTTGCCAGGGCAAAGGCCATATTTTATTCTTGTATATATCAGGACTATGACAACAAGCTCTTAATCCCATCTAGAGCTCCAGTGTGCCACCATAAATGAGTAACAGCTATCAGCTGATCCATCTGGTTCAGCCGAATACA
>KL263803.1:15843-28255 GCA_000699545.1 Podiceps cristatus
GCTAAAAGGTAATACCAAGTTATTTATCACAGTGACCCAATCTTCAAAAAAATTTTTGTGAGCAAATGGTGATGTGGGACATGTGTTAGGATACCTTTACCTCATTGTATTAACTTCATTACTTAGGATGGTCAGCCTTCATTTTGAAAAATAATTATGAAACTGAACTACAACAAATATTTCAAAATTCAGGTAGTTAAACAATAACCAATCAAACAAGTAGAAAATTTTGTTAATTTGATTATTATTTTTGTCATTTACAACAACTGATGCTAGCAAAAATACAAGGAGCATTCTGAAACACACAGCATAGAAACATTCTTAATCAGGTGTAATCCCTAAACTAAACTATCAATCCTGACACACCAGTAACGCTGATGTCAACATAAAGTACTTGCCGTTTTTTGCAAAAGTGACTGGTAAGACTGATATTGTCTAAGTGGAAATTTTTTAAAACATCTGTGTGATTCAGGAAATTATGAGCTATCTTTAAGTATAATAAGCATTCTGCAGTCTAAATTATATTGATTTGCAAAGACACACAGGAATCTAAGTGTTTAAAAGATTAAAGTTAGTGTCATAGCTCACTTTGACAGTTAAAAAAAATTACCCCAAATCTTTCACTGTTTGCCAGTACTATTAATTTATTTATTTTTAATACTATATCTACATTTAATATTCTGCATTTACTTATATGCCTTCCTAAGGAGGTTAAGTAACTCCTTAAACTCTGAAATTATTTAGCTGACTTAAGTAGAGTTTGATTTTCTGTATTTGAAAGCAAAGCTCTTATTTCTACATCTTCATGTAATATAACAAATTAAACAGAGCTGGAGTTGCTACGGAATACTGAATTCCATAATAGCCTAAAAAGTAACTGCATCTATGATTACTAAATCCTATATTCTGAAATCTTCACTTAAAAACTTAATCTTATGACTATAAGAGAAATAAGATTCAACATTCACCAAAAAACCCTCCTTCAGGAATAAAACTATTGTTTTGAACTTATAATAAACATCTCTAACATCACTACAACACAATTATCTCTGAAAGCAACAGTAAGCCTTTACTAACCAAGCATTTCAGACAGTACTTATCCTTTCCCCTTGTTTAAGGATTTTCTCTCGTTTCCAATCCTGAAAATACAATTGTTGTTCTCTCTCTTTTTCTAACATTTCAGAGATAAAACAATCAAGAATTACTGATTGGTAGAGATGAAAAAGAATATATTACCTGCAAACAGAATGGAATGTAGATTTCAAATTCATTTCAATAGGAAATTTCTTGCAGAAGATTGCGAGACTGAGTCCATGAAAACTTGCAATAATTTAAGAATTAATCAACAGATTGTGAAATAAATCTAATGAAACTCAGTGGCTGTTCTTGTTCTTCCAATTGAAGTTTAAGCCAGCTCCAACAAAAAATGATGATGAAGCCACAAGTGATTTTTAAAGGAACTGGACCAAATGAAACTAAAGTTGTACAAGGTTATTTTAGCTTGTGTAATTTTTTACACTTGAAAGATGTGTAAAATTCTGGGTATGTTTACTTGATTTTATAGGATTTTCCCCAGAAGAATCCTGCCATCATGTGTGAAATGTATTACCCAGGAGTTCATCCCTTCTTTATTTTTTTCTCTTTATTCTTTCTTGTTGGAGGATCTATTACAAGAGCTGTAAATGGAGGCCTTAAAAAGATCTCTCATGTGTTGAAATAGTGTTCCTAGGGAAAATTCTCATAAGTTGAAGTCATTCAGAAAACAGCTGCAATTGTTACTATGCTGAAATACATCTACCCTGCTGTACTGTGATCTGTCTTGTAATGTCTGTAGAAAAAAATGTTACTATACAGCCTCCCCTTTCTGTACTTTAGACCTGCTTGGAGCCATAAGATCACTTTTCTTTATTGTTTAGTAAGTGTTTTTTAATGAAATGTACTGTTGTTATTATACAGAACTCAAAATAAGATCTAAATCACTATCTAATAAAAGAAAATTATTGAGTTGGAGATCTAAAGTTACTACCCAGAGGCTACCCTGGTACAGTATTTATAAATCTCTAAACAGTTAAGTATAATTGTCTTTCTGGTTTTTGGGAAGAAAGCCAAATAGCAGTTTTAGTTACAACTGAAGAAAAATATTTTGTGTTGGGCCCTGTTCATCTGGTGAGTAAAACAACAAGTAAAATTCCAACAATGTGAGACTGAAAGAAAATACAAGAAACATAAAAACCTACATGGGAACAGTCAATAGATGCTACTTTAAGAAGAAAGGATGGAAAGGTCAACAGAATGAGGGAAAGAATAATTACTGGAGCTCTCCCAACATAACTGCCAAGGCAGGGCCTATTCCAGACTTGGTCTTCCTGGATGCCTTGGAAAAATGTTATGGCTAGGGAGCACAAATGCGTAACATGGATCTAATATTCTTTGGTCTTCTTTCTGAACTACTTCTTGATAAAATTATCTCACTTTATATTTGAGGGGACAGAATGAGAGTCAGGAAGGATCAAGGGACAATAAACCCAAATCTCTAGTACCTGAGGGTGACTTCTTTTCTCCACCACAAATACACCTCTTTACTAACCTTTCTAGGAAGATAACCAGTCAATGTCTGGAAGAGCAACTGCAAGATAAAAGCAGGACTTCCCTTGTCACAGATAAGACATCTGACTGAGTTTATAAAAAGGCATTTTGAGAAGAGGTGGGCCAAGCTCCAGCTTTACAGGATTTTGTACCTCTAACGCTGAGGTATCTTAATGAAAGTGATAGTGTGCTGCAATTTCAGTGGGATACACTTTGGACTTTCTGTCCTTGGAATCTAGGTCTCCCAAAGGCAACAAACTGCCCCAATGATTTCCAGAAGCTCAGTTTCAGGATGTTAGCATCTGCACCCCTAACCTCTAGCGAGCTTAAGGAGTTGCCTAGTCAGCTTTGAAAGCCCAATGCAAGCAGCCATGAGAATGCTTTCAACATGAGAGATTTCAGCAACACAGGTACAATTTGAAAGAGTTTCAATTCCTTTCAATTAGAATTACACATTTTATGGAAGAAAGAGTAGCAAATCCTTCCAGAACAGGTAATGAGCTTTTTCTTCTAAGGTAGGCACCTGTTTCAATTCACAGTTCTGTGCAGTCATACATTTGGTCATATGTTGCTAGAGAGCATGTGCTTTGGAACTGTGAGCTATTTTTTATCTCTTCAGGAGGTCAAGACAGAGCAGTGCAGTTGGTTAAGAAGCAATTCTGGCAGGATCAGTTAGGACTCAAGCAGGCAGACCAGAGGACAAAAGTGTTGTCACACTACTTACAGAAGGTCCAGATAATTAATGCTATCCAGTCCAAAAGCCTGGGAATATTTTGACAGTATGAGGAGACACTAGCAAGTCTTTGTTCCTGCATGAGAACTGCTGTGTGCGTATTAAGTTAATCTTGAACTAGTAATGAGAAAATCCTTTGTTGATATAAACCAGATTAATTCAGTAGAGTTCCTTTCAGCAGTTAACTTAATCCATTGGGAATTAGCAGCCCTATTGTTACAGAACTTTCCCTATCAGGAAGGCTTGCTGTCACACATCCACCCTGACTTTCCTTCTACAAGGCCTTTTTCCTCTCAGATTGCATCTCGGTTCAGTTGCTGATGCAATGCCACATCCCTGGTTGGAAAGGGCATGTTTGGATGGATACAGAAGGTTGGCTAGTGATGAATGTTTATATGCCTAGGGCTGGATGTGACTTTGGTGTTAAGTAGGTGACGAGGGTGAAGCTTTGGGGAAAAGGGAATGAAATCCCAAAGTTTGTGGGTTCTTTTTCTGCTATCAACTTAGAAAAAAGAAGTTACAGATATGGCCCTGTACTTTGGCACTGGCTAATGGTTACGACTTAGCTGATGGTTAAATAAATCTGTGTCCTGCTTTTTATGGCACACTTCTTGTACTGGTGTCATCTTTTGTCTAACAGTGGAGTGAAATAATCACAGATATAAACTGGAAAGATCCTTGCACATTCAATAATCTATCAATTAGATGATTGTATTTTTTTCTTTTTCAGAGTCATAAACATAAATTATATATCAGGTTTTCACATGAAATTCCACTGCCTAGTGTCTACAGAATTATACTAGCTTATTACTTAGAATAGCAAGGGTAAGATTACACTGTTAATCCTCTCACCAAAAATCTTGCAGCTTAGCCCATATGTTTCTCAGGCTGTTCACATACTTTGTTTTGTTTCTTCTCTTTTCAACACCCTGTCACAGGTGAACTGACATTCTTCAACACACCCAGATTTTCTAACATCAGTGTTTCCTATGATTAGTAACAGGAGTCACATAAAAGAACAGCACAGAACACCCTTTCAAGGGATGGTGTTGGTGAGGAATGTCTTAATTCAAAATCATACATTCAGATCTAGAAAAATTCAAATTGGCAATACTTAAGGTTTGTACCAGCGAAAGTGTTATGGATAAGTCAGTCACATAATACATAAATGTTTAATCAAAAATAAAACGATAGCTTGCTCAGTAAATAAAGGTATTTAATTGATAGTAAGGAGCTGTGAGGTAGTTCTAGTATGCTGCTTATAACTGGCAAAGTTGAATCACTTGGTTTATATAATTGTCATGATAGTTGTGTCCACCATACGTTAAAGCTGCATTTCATAGACAAAGATGTCACATTGGATAGAATTTCCAGTAAAGTTTGTGCTATCTATTGAACTAATTGCTTATGACAGTCTACCCATTATAGTCAAGGTCTTTCAAGAAAATTTACTGTACTGAAAGCAATATAAGCAATCCAGGAGTTGTGCATACCATAAGCAGAGAATTTACTGGGAAGAAAATTATTTTCTGAAGCAACCAGTTTTAGAAGAACCCTCCCTAGTCAGTGCTCCCAACTAAAATAGGCGGGTGGTTACCTGCTTTATGTTATGCCCCATTTCCCCAGGAAAGCTATAGGAAAAGTCAGCCTTTTTTTTTTTTTTTTTTTTTAACATGCATACTGATATTTAGCTAAAAAAATGTCCAGAATTTCTAAGTATGTGGTAACCTGTTGTGCCTCCGCTTCTCTGCATCAGTAACACTGAACAGGGCTGAGGGGATTTGGACCATGGCCCCATTCTACGCTTCCTGACCTATAGGGGCTATGCTGTAGCAACTTCCTGGGTATTATAGAATCATAGAACAATTCAGGCTGGAAGGGACATCAGCGGGTCTATAGTCTGACTTCCTGCTCAAAGCAGGGTCAGCTGTGAGGTCAGATCAGGTTCTTCAGGGCTTTATGCAGTCATGTCTTGAATACCTTGAAGAATGGAGAGTAAAAACCAGCAGGGGTTCAGGTGGTGCACAAGGCTGTTGTTAGGGTTTTCCATCTTCATTCAGGGATGGTCTGAGATCCAGTGTGCTCCCAGAGGTAAAATACAACAGCCAAGTGTTGGAAATATGACTAACCTCTGAGCAAAGGCAGAAGAAGAAATTCTCTCAGGCTGCTCATGCTCAAGAACAGGAAGGAAGAGAGGAAAGGGGTGAGACAAACAGATTCTCTTTCTTGATGATTTTAATTATATGTGTGATAGGAGACTGAGAGAGTCCCACCAAAGAATAGCCAATAGCCTGATAGTGAAAGTACACATTTGGTTTTGAAAAAGAAAAAAAAAAAAAAAAAGATTTCAAATCCCAGGTCTAAATAAGCAAAACAAGGAACCTGCAGTCTCGTCTTCCACTTCTGCAATGAATTTCCTAATCATGACTATAAGTTATCATAGTGCGCACAAGTCAGTCTCACAAATTTTTAAGGGAAGAATTCTGAAATATTTGGGGCTGATTTGCTTCCAGACCACAGATTTGAAACTTCAAACACCCATGGGATTGAAAAAGCCATTTCCTTCTTCTTCTTCTCTAAATGCACTTGTTATCTAGAGAACTATCCAACCTGACTTTGAATATCTCAAACTTATAATTTCCTGGTACAATTTAATTCTAATATTTAATTCCACAGTTTTATTGCTGATTCTAAGAAAGATTTTTACATGTTCAAGAAGTTTCCATATTCAAGATGTTACACCACTGCCTCTGATTTTTGGCTCATAATTCCTATTTCCTGATTAGAGTGTAGAGAGGAAAAACTGAACTTAATCTTAGCTCTCACAGCCTTGAGGTAAAACTATCTCTGGGTCAGACTCACAGGGAAATTGCAGACCAAAACACTATCCTTTCTACACCTACATTTATAGTAGGGCTAGATCCGGGGGGAATGTTTACTGCACCACTTAATAGGTTTATTAAAGGTAGGCTTCAGCTGCATAAGCTGCAAGATCCTTTAGGGATGGAAAGATGATTGCTTTTACACTGATGGACTTTGCCAGGATGCTTATGACTGCTTTGCAGCTGCTTTGCACAGGCACAGTTGGTGTAAAATAGCCTTTGGCTACCTATGAATCAGTCCCCTACTCTTAGCAAAGGCTGAAGGATTTTGTTCAATGTCCTTGAATGGGATGAGTACATGTCAAACCAGGGGAAGAAATAAGCTTTAAGTTAATTCTAAGTGGCTTTTTGGGCAAGGAGGCACAGGAACTGTAAAGACACTTAATTTAAAATTCATGTTCTTTTTATTTTACTTTTTGGCTTGTGTTACTTGTCTCTTTCTCTATGGCTGCAATGTGTTTTACATAAAACAGGAATCCTGTTACACAGATACTTCAGGTATTCCAAAGTGAGTATGATTCAGCTTTGGCTATATAACAGCAACTGCCCTGGTAAGAAAGCCACAGAGCAGGGCAGGGTGAGAAAGCAATGACTATATATGTTTTTTAGGAAAGTTTAAAAATTATTTAAAAATGTCAGTTTCACATTCATTCATTTCTCCTCTGCAAGATGTGCTTTGTGATGTAGCAGAGAAATTACGTGGCTGTCCCTTTAAAAGCCATCATACCAATCAGCAGGTTTAACTGTCAAGCAAGCTGATGTTGGGCTCTTTGAATTACTGAGTGAGGGATATTCTTCCTGCCAGGTCCTGTCCCCTGTAGGCACTGAAGAGAAGTATTATAGGGCAGTCCTTACCTTGGGAATTAGCCTGCAAGACCCCAATGCTGTCATCAAACTGCATAGATTTGATGTTGAGTGACGCCAAGATGCATTCCTTGTCCTGCAGCGAAGCATCATCAATATTATTCTGATTGGCTGACAGGATAACGCACATGTCGCAGAGGTTGATGTTGACAGCCCTTAAATCAGCTCGACTTAATGGCGTACCCTTCGGCACAGAGAAAAAAAAAGGGGGGGGCAGGAGAGGGAAAAAAGAAAAACAAATTAAAGATTGAGAAGGAGCTTTGGGAAATTATTTAACAAGTATCTTTTTTATGCTCTGACATTAAGCTGGTCTAACTATGTGCCAGGGAATAGGAGACGTGTGCTAATCTAAAGGGTAGTTGGTGCTGATGGCAGCATTTTAGGTTCAGTCTCAATACTCAGTCAAGCTATTACTAACAAACAAGAAACAGGAATAATGCCAACATTCTACATCTCATCGGTGACTTGAAATTGTCTTGATTTAAGTTGCTATCATGTGGCAACCTCTGGCTCTCTAAATATAACAAGGGGTGTGTTTTAAATGTCTATTTATCTACTACCAGGTCCCAATGGTCTTGGGCAAAAGAATGGCAATTTAAACAGGAAAGCATTATGTGTCCCACTCATTTGAAATGCAATCAGGATAAATCTATTTTTTTCCACCTGAAGCAATACACGAAAAAGGTTAATCCTTTTCAATGCACGTTTTTGGTGCTTCTAGAAGGAAAACACACTGATCTTCAATGTTATGTGATCAAACCCTTTGAAACAGAACGAAGACTTTATCTTAATGGGCACAACTCATGCAATATTCCCTGCTTCCACAATTCTCAATCAGAGAATGCAATAATTAAAATGTTGTGGTAGTCCATGGGGTTTTTTTCATAGTTAACACAAACGAGACATGACACTTAACCTATTATGTTTTGTTTAAAGGTAACACTTGCATTTCACATCCAACAGTCCACATCTCTAGTTACAGAATATTAAGACTATGTCACAGGGGCTGCAAGGTCCAGGAAAAAAAGATTTTTTTTTTTTTTTATAGAAACTAGATTCTGCTCTGCTGCCTCACATGGTTCGGTACCCAAAGACCCTAATGATGATGAGGAGACTAAGCTGTCTCCTTGTCACGCAACAACTTTCATAAAACAAAGTCAAGACCCTACTCTTCCATCTCCTGATCACTCATGTTGAATGTCTCCTGAACTCCACTGAGAATATTGAATGCAAAAGTGAATTTAAAATGCAAAAAGTGAAGACAGATTCTTATTCAGTGATTGCTGTCTAGTTTCAGATACCAGCCTGGCCATTCCACGTTACTTCCAATAATTTGGGACATGAAACCATGTGGAAAACAGTATCAAATAGATATGATTTAGTTATAAAGTACTCAAAAGTTAGGATAAGATTATTCCTGCCACCTTAATTCTGCCCTTTGTGTCTGTACTATGCACCAAGTGAAGCGGGATTCCTGTGGGGAAAAATAATATGCAATTGTGTAATTAATTAAAGTCTTACTCCTAATGATTTTATGCAAAGGGACAGCATTAAGGCTGCCTAAGGATATTTAAAATTGGCATTTGCCCACTTTTTAAGAGTTTACTCAGCAGCTTAAATGCCTCTTTTAATACAAACTTTAAAAGAAATTTTCTTTTTTTTAAAACCAGAACAAATTTTTTATATTCAGCTGTAACCACATCCCCATTGGACATCAGCAGCAAGTTTTACCTCATGAACCAAAGCATAGAGAAGTAGGAAATCAGTTTGAGTGGCCTCCCTTTAACACAACTCCTACCAGTATGATCTCAGAAACTTTAGTAGATTTTTAAATTAGTATAATTAGATTAGAATAATGCTGATATTTTTAACTTTATATCACCATTTTGAACCAGATAGGCTGGAGGAAAAAAAAAAAAAAAAAAAAGAGAGAGAGAGAAAGAAAAAGCAGTAATGAAGTCTATGCTGTCTTCAGCACCCTTGATTACCATGTATAACACAATTCCTTTACATCATTCTGTATTTTTAAAGTTTCATTAACTATTTGAGCTGTTCAACTTGAAATTAGTCCCAAACTACTCTAAATTTGGATGCAAACTGATTTGGGAATGTAAAGGTGGTGTAGATTTCCTTATGCCTCTTCAGAATTCAGAATTGAAACTTTACAGATACAGATACAGATTATCTGTTATAATGGATACACATTCTATACTGCATAGTTTGGAAGCAGTAGCTGGATTCTGTTCTGCTCCACAGTTCAATAGTATTATTAATTTAATTCTGATTCCTTAGTCTTTAGCCTTCACAGTGACTGGAATTAAAAGAGATTGGCAGGAAGAGGAGGATATTAACTGACCAAATCTGATATTGACACCATTTTTGTGACAGCAGAGAATCTTCTGACACCATCTGTTGGATCATTTTACAGAAAAAAAGCCAAAGGCTAACACTAAAACTGCATTTACAGTAACAAAGACCTGCAGCCTGAATTAATCAGAAAGTGAAAGCAGTCTTTCCATTCTATAGCTATTTTCCCAATTATGCCATTTAGGTTACATCCATTGTTGATTAATTTATTTTTAACTGCTGAAATGTTAAGAACCGATAAATTAATAATTTTTTATTCTGATAAAAACATACAAACTAACTTTACTCTGCAACATACAGAGCATTCTCTTTCGTAATTATACCATGGGCTCATTTCCCTCCTTCCTACATCTTTGTGGGTCATTTATAGCTACGACCACCTAAGATCACCAGCTTGGAGGGCTTTGTCCTTGAGCTTGCGTTTCTGCATTTTGGGTACATGAGTGAATGATAATGATATGTTGGAGAAAAAGGACCTCTGAATTGTGGTTTTAGTCATTCTCCCTACTAAAATCTATAGGAGCTTTGCATCAATTTCAAAAGGGTCAGGATTCTGCTGTACTTCCATACCTGAGTATGGCAGGATTCCGAAATGAAATGCAATGGCAATGTTCCTTATAAAGTAGGCCAGCCTACAGGAAGTTTTTATGGATATAGATCGATATTATGTAGATAGAGCAACAATAATTTTTCTCAAAGATTTTGTGGGTATAAATACATAAATAATGTCATTAAATAACTACTGTCATTCTGTCAGGGAAATCACAACATCAGAACTGGCTACATGCAGTGCACTACAGTGAATGTTCGATATATAACACAGCTAATACATTTGATAGCAGCTGAAATTCATCCAATGAGGATGACAAGGAACCAAATACTGCGGCAAATATCTTCTAATAAGGTCTCAGAGGGCTATGTTTTCATAGACACAGTAAAGGGAAAATCTAAGTCCTCAGGCCTATAAGTAGACAAAAGTAAAAAAGCCTAAGATCAAAGTCAATACGAATCTGTCCAGTTGGTGTCCTAAATAACAAAGTATCAATAATATGTCTTTGGACTTACAGGCAAGATTGAAACCTTGGGGAAGTTATGCAGTGTCTCCCATTCCCTTCTCAGGTATTCAAGTGAACCCACAAACACAATGTGCTTGAGTTCATGGTAGTGAAAGTTGCTGGCTCGTAATGGCATCACTAAATTTCTTAATCCAATCAAAGCAGATTTAACATCCCCAAATATGCAAACGACTACATGCCCACTTAATACTGTCATCGCTGCTTCACTTCGAGTCTAAAAAAAAACAAAACAAAAGAAAACAAAATGACAAGGGAGAAATGAAACAGAGGGAAGCTTAAATCATATACTGAGTTTTAAACCAGGAAAAACACAACTGTCAATACTGTTCATGCACAAAGAAGCAGTTTGATAATAGCTGTTCATTTTACCCTTATTTATCCTTCATTAAATGTGCTCAGCAGAAGAAAATTTCATTCTTGTTTGGGAATTTTTCAGTGTTCGGGAAGACATTGCACTGGACCAAATTCTGGTCATGTATACATTTCTACACATGTGGATTAACAGTCTGCTTACAATCAAAGTACTATGGGTTTAGCTAAGAACAGAATTTGACCTACTATGCATGTAGCCATTAGAAGGATTATAGAAAAGAAATGCAAAACCATGCCTTAGCTGACAAATCACTAGTGGCTTTTTTTCAGAACCACTTTGAAAAGGAAAATGTGAGTGCCCAATGGTCGTAGTAGGGCTTTGTATCATTACACATATCTTGTGATTTGAAGATCACATCATCTTATAGTCAAAGATCTCATTTTAGGACAAGCTGCTACTACCCTGAGAAGCAATCAAAGAATGCTCTATACTGTTCTGCTTTACATCGGATGCCCACCATAATCCATAGAGCTTCACTCAGTAAGCAAAAACTACTGTGCAAGGTTGTGACTAATATTAACTTTTCAGGCCCATTGGACTTCCTGAGTTGTTGAATAGATGGAAGGAAAAAAGTCTCTTGAAGAACATTTGAATGATGCTCAGAACTCTCTTCCTTTCTCAGTGACAAGAATAAATTTTTGCACTAATTTAATCAGTGGTAATGTCAGTTGAGTAGGCAACTCAACACCAAGATGATTAAATAAAGTCATTAGGAAAAAATGACCTTCATTTCTGGAGCCAGCCTTAGCATTATTGCACTCCATCAAGTAGCTGCAGATCCACTGATATCATATTGCCAAGAAGTTGTACACTCAGTACCATTACATAGAAGTTTTGCCAATGAATAAAACTAAGACAATGGTGAACTGCAAAATTTTCCCCTCACTTATCCATTGTATATGTCCTTTTTCTAAATTACTGAAGCATGACAACGTGCAATACAGATTGGAATAAGCAGCAGAGGTGTTCACTATGTAAGAAGAATGGGAACTCTGATTAGAAGTTTTCCCATCAGTTAAAAAATACATGAGCTTTAAGTTTCTCTGGGGCAATTACACTGATTTTCATACAACTCTACCAAGAGAGTGGTCTTGGCCCTTCAAACGGCAGAACACGTGAGCAAACGCTCAGGTGAAGCATGTAAGTTGTCTCATGCCTCTGCCTATGGGTCTGGAATACTCAGACTTCACAAGACAGAGACTAAGTCTTGAAAGAAACTATGTAAAAAAATGTTACTCTACAGTCACTGATCTGTAAGTAGCCATGTACATTTGACTGTATGTCAAAAAAAGTTCTTACTACCTGATACTGCTGGAATCTTGCAGAGCCAAAACAGACCTTGGGCAGAAAAATGAATTCTTTTCTGATTGAGGCATCGTCAAGTATCAATTAGAAGACAACCTGGGAAATCCCATCATCTTCAAATTACGTACTAATTTGTACTTGTGTGGTCTCTAAGGAGAGCATTAGATTTGCATGGATATGAATATAGACATAAATTGTGGACAGTGGGTTTGAAAAGGTGTAGGGA